>AJMS01009877.1:0-11219 GCA_000263175.2 Phaeosphaeriaceae sp. UM 1110
CGGATGCATCCGAAGATGCCCTGGCTGATGGGCTGACGAGAATCGCGATTGAAGAGATGGAGTTTCTGAAAAGCGATCTTGATTACTTGCAACGAGTTGCATCTGCGTGGCAACAGAGGCAGGCATCTTCAGTCAAGGCTAAGGTGCTCACAACATACCTGTGCTGTACCCTATACGATGAGGACATCGCTGATGCGGACCTCCTCAACGCATGGCTCGAGACTGTACTCGACGACCCATCACAGACCGCTGATCATGATCTCAGTTCGGCGGTCCTCAAAGCGATGGCTGTTCTCGCAAGAGTATCTCCACCTCTGGCATCGAGTTTAGGACGGTCCCTACCGCGCATTATCGTCCAAGGGAACTTTGATCAGCGCACGACACCAGTTGCAGCTGATGCACTTGCTTCTGTACTCAGTCTACTTCCACAGGATGCCATCATCACGACTCTATACAGTCTAGGCAACATCATCAGCGCAAGCTCAGTACCGACACAAAACCCTGGTTCTTCGCCATCACTCAATGGCACTACCAAGGGCTCCCGTTCGACTGGCGTCTATGCACAACAACATGGCAGTGCCATATCACTGACGCCGAGTGACATTGAGGAGCCACATCACGTTCATGCGACTGTAGTGGAAACTGTCGTATCTGTAGCACGCAATTGCAAGGATGCAAAGATCACAGCTCTCGCTTTATCAATGCTCATACAAAAGGTGGGACGAGCAAGCAAGACCGTAGATGCAAAGATCATCACCGACTCTGCGTTTTTGGGTATTCACAGCCCGCCTGGCGAGTTCAAGACCTTGCTCAAGGTCTACTCCAAATTAGCTCACGATGCGCTTGTGAAAGACGATTCCGTCATCTTGGACGCTGTCATGAACGCTCGCTTGAACATGTCTACTGAGATTTCTGCGGAGGATGACCAGTATGAAGTCTATCTCATGCACCTGTTGGACACTATTGTCAGCAAAGGCGATGCACCAGAGACTTCGCATCGCCATATGAGGGACACTGAATTGGCGGCGCAGGAGATTGCACAGCTGCTGAAACCTCTGGCTGTTCTCCTGTCGCGCAAAGCTAAACATGATGACTTGGCAACAATGTCCGATCCTATGATCAACCTTCAGCGCGACGCTTGGTTCAATATCGTTGTCCACGGTTTCGATACCCTCTCAGATCTTGGTAAGCAGTATAGGGAGGAGCTGAAGACGCTTGCTCGCTTTAGCCAGCCTTTGATTGCTGAGGAGCGACCATCGCTGTCAGAGAGCGATATTGAGCTGAACACTGTGCTGCGTCGTGGCAAGTCACCTGAGCATACTGTCGAGCAGAAGAAACGACTTGGGAAGTTGTTGCCTTCGTGTGAGGCAGACACGAGATCATTGAGCTACCAGGAAGCAGTCTTCTTGAGTACTGCTTATCTGGTGGAAGACCTGCGGGCTAGTACAGGTGACTGCACTAAAGCCCTCGCATACTTCCTCGACCCAAAGCTACGATCTGGCGCTGTGGGCAACTGCATGGCGGCCATCACGACGACAGCTGTACGGACATATCTGAACAACACTTTGTCCGGACAGTACCACGCTTTCTCGACACCATATCTCGCTGAGCAACTGGCAACGATTTTTTCAGCTTGCTGCCATCGCATTGCTAGAATCCAACATGCTGCTGGAGCATGTGCAGACATGATCATCCGCGAAGTTCCATCCACGCTATGCCAGAAGAGCGCTTTGTTCGCTTTGCTTGAGCTGCTATCGATCATGTGGTACAGCTGCCTGGAAGGCGAGATCGATGACTACACGTGGAAGTCGACATTCACTTCCAAGAAGTCTGATATTGTGTTAGAACTGTCGGACGACTACGCTTTCCGCCGAGCCACTCTGTCTTCCTTGCACAAGCGGGCAACGACATGGGTCAAGGATGCCTTGGACACAGCGCCGCTTGATGTCAAGGGACTTTTGCAGACTTACCTCTCAGAATTTGATGACGAGGCCTCGTATGGTCACATTTCCCTCGGACGCTCGTTCGCCCTGGAAATGGGATCCGTTATTCCATCTACAGACCAACGGCTTGGTGCTGTCGAACGCCAGGGCATGAATATCAACACTGCATCGGACTTCATCACACAGTACACTATGCGACAAGAGTACAAATTCCTCGATGGTGTCAATGACCATGAGGAAGAATGGCTGGGGAATGGTACAACGAAAGCTGCAGCGCCAAGTTATCTCTCGCGCTCCCTTCAAGATGCAACGAATCTGTTGGTCGATCTCGAGAACCGTACGCTGAACCATAAGCACGTCACAATCGCAGAGATACGAGACATCCTGCGTAGAGCCGCTGCGCTGCTGTGCCGGGTCAAGACGGATCAAGCACCCATTGTGCATCACCTCGTAGGCATCCCGTTCGCTGTCTTCTCGAAACAATCCATCAAGCTCGGCATCTCCCTCTGGACAAGTGTGGCTAAAGAGAATCCACGCATGGAATCGCGCATCCTCGTCGCCATCGCAGAGAATTGGGAGACTACAGTCCGCAAGCGGCGTGGCATATTCAGCCCTGCTCTGCATCATGCAGACCCGTTCTATGGCCGTCAAGAATTCGCTGCTACTGATAAAGAGGCGCTTTCAAAGCACCAGCAACAGATATACAACTTGATTGCACCACACTTCAGACTCTTGCAATTCTTGTCCAGCCACTTTAGTGCGTCGAGACTGAGCAAGCCGGATGTGGAGAGCGTTTATGTGCGGTTAATTCATCTCACGCTTGACGCGATGAGTGTGGGGTGCACTCAGCCACTTGCCAGGGAATCGTACTTTCACATGATCTTGCTTGGTCTCAAAATTGCGAGACATTGTACGACATTGGCGTCGGCTATCAAGGGGAGGTTAATGGATCGTATCTTGACTGCTGGCTTGGCATGGTTTGCGCAGGCTCCACAGTAAGGTTTTTCTGTTCTTACCAACAAGCATGTATACTAATATCTTCTAGATGGTCCTTCGGAGGCAACAGGCTTCAGATCAAAGCCGAGGCACATGTCCTAGCTGATGTTCAAACGCACCTAGACGCCCTCGCCAAGACCACAATCACGGGCGAGATGGGCCCAAAGCTCAAGGCCAAACAGGATCTGCTCTCTCTGCTCATTGCCAATGAACAGTCACGCCTCCTTGTATGGCTCTTTCCCCTTGACCATGCGAAGAAGAGTCACTTCACTTTGAGCAGCAACCGTGCAGGACTACCGGATACTGCGGTAACTGCACATCTCAAGACGGCTTGGGCGGAGAACCCGGCCATTGCGGTCCATCTTGGGGAACGATTCCAGTCTCAGCGCCTCAAGGAAGAGGTGAGGTGGCAGGTGCTCAACTTCCCTCACAAGGTATTGGACGAACCAGATGCGCTCGAGATTCTCTTGGGCAATCAACTACCAGGAGACGTATCATTTCAACTCAAGTACCTGCTCTACTGGGCTCCGGTCAATCCCATCACGGCGGTGACGTACTTCATGCCTGCGTATGGTAATCACCCCTTCATCATCCAGTACGCGATGAGAGCATTGGAGAGCCACTCGGTCGACGTCATGTTCTTCTACGTCTACCAGATTGTGCAAACGCTACGTTATGATGTACTCGGCTACGTAGAGCGGTATATCATTGAGACGGCGCAGTTCTCGCAACTTTTCGCGCACCAGATCATCTGGAACATGAAAGCCAACGCCTACAAGGACGAGGCATCCGAAGTTCCTGACCCAGTCAAACCAACGCTAGACAAAGTCATGAAGAGCTTGGAGGACAGCTTCAACGTCGAGGACCGAGAATTCTACGAGCGCGAATTTGCCTTCTTTAACGAAGTTACTGGTATCTCTGGTACGCTTCGCTCGGTCCTGCACGAACCAAAGGAAGTCAAGAAGCAGAAAATTGAGGAGGAGTTGCGCAAGATTCAGGTAGAGGTTGGTGTCTATCTCCCCTCGAACCCAGACGGCCAAGTTATTGGCATCGACCGCAAGTCCGGCAAACCTCTCCAATCCCATGCAAAGACGCCCTTCATGGCCACGTTTCGGATCCGCAAGAACAAACCCTCGACTCCCGATATGATTGAGGAGACTGAGATTAACGACCGCGAAGAAAACAAGTCCAACACATACGAAACCTGGCTCTCAGCCATCTTCAAAGTCGGCGACGATTGCCGTCAAGACGTCCTCGCCCTTCAAATGATCGCTGCCTTCCGTGGTATCTTCAACACCGTCGGCCTCGATGTCTGGGTTTTTCCCTACCGCGTGACCGCCACCGCCCCCGGGTGCGGCGTCATCGACGTTCTCCCCAACTCCATTTCCCGCGACATGCTCGGTCGCGAAGCCGTCAATCGTCTTGACGCATACTTCATCTCCCGCTACGGCAACGAGGACTCGATCCGGTACCAAGAGGCGCGCAGCAATTTCGTAAAATCAATGGCTGCTTACTCCGTCATCTCCTATCTGCTCCAGTTCAAGGACCGCCACAACGGCAACATCATGATCGACGACGCAGGCCACATCATTCACATCGACTTTGGCTTCTGCTTCGACATTGCTCCCGGCGGTATAAAGTTCGAACGCGCCCCGTTCAAACTCACTGCCGAAATGGTCGCCGTCATGGGCGGCAGTACAACCTCTCAGCCTTTCCGCTGGTTCGAGGAACTCACCGTCAAAGCGTTCCTAGCTGCTCGCCAGCACGCCAACCATTTGAGCCATATTGTGGAGGTCATGTTGGATTCGGGCCTGCCGTGCTTCAAGCCGGATACGATGAAGAACTTTAGGGACAGGTTTGTTTTGGAGAGGAGTGAGAGGGGGGCGGCGGAGTATATGCGGGAGTTGGTGAGGAGGAGTGCGGGGAGTCAGAGTACGGGTGTGTATGACCGATTCCAGTTGATTACGAACGGGATTCCTTATTGAGTTGGGGATCGCTGTTCTTATTGCTGGGGGATGGAGAATGGGGTGTTGTTGGGTGCTTGACGTAGTGGTAATGGTAGCTGGAATGATATTCTTGGGTAATATGAGATACTTGAAGACATGGTCATGCGAATTGATAATTCTGAGATGCTGTGAATGATGCTCATACCACGGCCCCAATCTCCTTCTCCCTCTCAACCTGCTCCTTGTCCATAACAACGACCCCCTTCCCCCTCATCTTCCCACTATGCGCCAGATCAATCAACTTCTCAAGCTCATCCAACCCATTGAACACATTCGTCTCCACACTAATCCCATGCTCGGCAACCACATCCAACATCTCCCTCGCCTCCTCCGCCGAGGCAATCAAACTACCCCTGACCCTTATATCACGAAAGATCAATTCCGCAAAGGGTATGGAGACTTTATCAGGCTGTGCAATCTGGATCATGGTGCCGTGCATCTTCGTCACCGCACAGCTCAACGCCGCCGCGCCGTCAGAGTCAGACACGTTTAACGTGCAGGTTACGCCCTCACCACCTGTTACGTCGTGGACGGCTTTGACTACCTCCTCGTTGCCTTTGCGCGCGTCGAGAACGAGGGTTGCACCTGCTTTCTTCGATAGCTCGAGCCCTTCGTCGCGGGCGTCGATGCCGATGACATTTAGTCCCTGTGCGCGAGCGAATTGAATCCCCAAATGTCCTAGTCCTCCTCCACTCCCTACAATTGCAAGCCACTCACCGGCTTTGAGGTCCGCGAGCACGACACCGCGATAGATTGTGCATCCCGCACACGCAAGTGGTGCTGCTGTTTCGAATGTTACCTTGTCGGGTAACTTTGCAGCCCATCGCGCGTCGATACGCGCATATTCTGCAAAAAAGCCATGTGTCGTTACGCCGCAGTATCCTTCACTCTTCGTACAGTACTGCCTATACTCCTTTGAACCTAAGCAGTCGGAGCAGGTACCGCAGGAGTGGTATAATATGCCTGCCATGACGCGATCTCCGACAGCGAAGGAGTCAGGGGACACAGACGATCCGACTGCAACGACGGTCCCGCTGCCTTCGTGGGATGCAGTGCATGGGAGTGGGGTGCCCATTATGCCAGCGGAGACCATGGAGTCGGTGTGGCAGAGAGACGCGACGGCGACATGGATGAGGAGGTCGTGTGGGCCCAGCGATGATGGGGTTTGGATGTTGTGGATCTTGTAGGGTTTATTGAACTGTGTGATCAAAGATTAGTTTAGTCTAGGGCTCGACAAGTGTACGGGCATGTCGTACCTCGACGACTTGTGCGGCGCGCATCTTCTCTGGGATATTTCGTGAGGCCATTATTTGTTCGAATTGTTTGACAAGATGTCAGAATGGGGAAGAGGAGAAGCTATGTCGGAAGGCTTCCCCTCTCCATGGCTGATCTATAAGTCTTAAGAACCCATGCCTGTTGCTTTTGTTTATTTGTCAAGCGGAAAGTATCTCCGATGCATGTTTTGTTGTGTATGACGCGCTTTCGGTGACGTCTCCGCGTCTTAATTCCGTAGTAGTGCGGGGACGATCCACTACACATCCCACATGTTCTCCGATACTCCTTGTAGACTAGTCGCTAGCTTCAGGGTCGGTCTTGACCTGATCGACGTTCGTAGTGGCTTGATGGAGGACGTTTGACGAGGGTCTATTCCAAGTCATACTGGAGTGCAAAGGATCAGTTCGAATGCTCGTCCGGGTGGATATCACTCTTCCTCGACCACGAAGCTTGTTGAAGATGGACTATAGATTCCTGTGCGTTGCAGCTGGATCTTCATCCCTCGAGTTAGTACAAGGCTCTACACAAATTTCCGTTCCTACTTACCTCTTTGAGTTCATCCGCCAACACCACCGCCTGCCTGTTCCCGATCCTCAACGCCACGAAATGCAGAATCTCGATCGCCCACTGCGTCAATTCTACGCTCACAAAGGGTAATTTGGCAGCATCGTATAGAGGCCAGATTAGATGCACCATGTGCGTCGATTGCTTAGGATCAAGGAACGTTCCTGGCGGAGAAAGGCTGTACTTGTCCTTATCCTCCTCGCTGATTCTTATGCTCGGGTCTGCGGCGCGACGTCTCGCAGTCTGTATGTCAGGGAAAGGGATCATGCCTGTAATCTGCGGTATTGCCGCAATAATCGCCTGGACCGACTCTATTTGAATTCGCAACGCCTGTGCACTCAGCTCATCTTGTTGCTCTTGCGAGAAAAGTGGTGGATCGTGCAGCATTCCCTTTGCCAGACTCTCTTGCACAACCTTAAAGACTTGAATGCGACACGAGACGAGATTGTTCCACATTTGCGCAATCCAAGGATCGAGGTAGATGTCGTATATGTTTCCATAGATATGCTGGGAAGGTTGGTCAAGGGTAACTCGTTCGTTATCCCATACAGTAGGCATCAAAACTTTGACGTCGTCCAACTCGCGATTGAGCTCCAGAGCAGTATTGACAAGGCTGTTGGGATCAGTGACACGATCCTGGCTCAGGTTGATACTGCCGTGCATCACGTCGACGAGGCGAGTTGTCCACGCTCTTCCATGCACGCTGTATTCAGATGTTGGCGTCATGAATTGGTAAAGCTCGCGCATGCCCTTGTGCACTGGTCGGCCACCCTCAAGCGCGACGAGGAGGATGGTGCCATAAAACTGGTGGAAAAGGCGCCTACTGAGTTCTCGCTGGAACTGTTCCTTGCCGCGGAGACTGAGCAGCGCACATGCGCCGTCGACGTGTCTTTGCCACGCTTGTACTGACCCTTTGTCCTGGAAGACGAAGTTCTCGTAAGTGCCCAGCATGATGACCGACATGAGAGTGCTATCCTTCACAGCTGACTCTTTTACCCGCAGAGCAGCGTTTGTCAGGCGGAGAGCTGAACCGTACGCTGCCTGTGCCTGCTGCATGATGGCAGGACTCTTTGTTGCATTCGCAAATCCAGCCAAGCTTGCTGCATTGATACTTTGGCGTAGAATGTCCTCCGTCGTTGGATCTGCGACAAATTCCGTGACCCATTCGAACATTCCTCTAGGCACAAATTTGGGGTGGGAGACATAGTTCCCGATGAAAAATCCCAGTGCTTGATCCTCAATGGAAGGCGTAACCTCTCGAGCCATGCTTTCTGGTGTGGGATATCGTGTGAAGGGAACGAGAGGTGTGCTCTTCGCCTTGGATAGCCACTCGCTATCCAGATCCCAAATCTCCGGCGAGGTTGACCCATAATCAAGAATGAACGGGTCTTGCTTTGCTGGTTGCGAAGTGCCTTTCTTCTTAGCCAGCACTTGATACCGCTTCTCCGCCTTTTGCGCTACAACGTCACTCTCATTCTTGAACATCATCGACAAGGGATCCCGGTACCCAAAGCACTCTCTGCCCGCTCGAATGCATTGCGAACATGAAGGTCGTTTTTGGTCGCACTTGTCATGTTTCTATCAACCATATGCACCATCGTGCTCATGTGATGTGTAGGCGTACCTTGACCTTCCGCGACCGGCAGCCCTGGCATCCTTTCGAGGGTCGTCCAACGTTCGGCATCCTGATCAGACCGGTCAAACACCTCTCGCTTGGATCAACAGAAAGCGTTGTGTAGGATTTACAAGGAGGATCGACCCACGATGTTGAAAAAGTGGGTGTCAGGCCAAGAAAGGTGGGGGCGAACGCCTCAAGTGCATGCTGCGCGCCCCGTCAACAATCACAGGGTGAGGATTCGGAGGAAGTTCGCAAGGACTACTTGATCCATGAAAGTAAGACAGTCTTGGTCTCAATGATGACTGTAGCAATGGCGCTAGTCCTAGAGTACGGGATATGCTGAGGTAAGATTGCTCCGATAAAATGGTCTGTGCATACATCTTCTTCGGATGAGGATTGAGGACAACATGAAAGAGGTGGAATTACGATGTGATTTGAAAGCGGTGGCGGTATTGATATATGCTATAGATGCGTGGCCAAAAATCAGCTAGCTAATGAACAGGTGCTACAATTCGGCTAATTCAGATGCATCGCTTCCGTCCTTCGGATACCACTCTGTTGGATCCGTACTTGCACCAGGCAGACAGAGCCCTAGGCGCCAAAAGTAGTCTCGGTGAGCAAAGAACAGCTGCCAGAACTTGAAGCGTGCGGGAACACCCCACGCTGGACGGTGCGAGTCACTGCCAGCAATGCAGAGTGGGTCCTCATTCCCATCGCAGTAGGTCACATCAGCAATGGAGAAAGGGAGATCAGGTTCTGAAATAAAGATCTCCTCGCTGTGCATGGTGTACCCCCATTCGGCGAGTGGGAGGAGCGGAACTGGGTCGCCAGCATGAGTGACACGGTGAAATGTGTTGGCCGTGTGATTCGACGTAATATTGAAGCGGTCGTTGATGTAGGACGTGAATTGGACATTTCCTAGTCGTGGCTCGCCAAAGGTAGTCACATGGGGTTCCCAACCACGGGCTTTGAAGTCAAGTCCACCCAGTGCTGCGACGGCGCCCCCAAGGGAGTGTCCGACGAGCACAAGCTTGTAGTGCGGAAACTTGTCGAGCGCTTCGGTTACATGTGGAAGTACAACCTTGCGCGTGTTGAGCCAGGACGAGTAGAAGCCAGTGTGAACAGTGCAGTTTTGGCACTTTGGTGGTTCGGCGGGCGGAGGGTCGCTGCCATGCTGCCTCGGGGCTAGGAAGTCTGAGGACGTCTCATCGTCGCCGTCACCCGGGTAGGGCACGTACTCCTGGGGGATGGTGGAGAGGTCGGCGATGGTGTTGGCGACACTATAAGTGCCGCGAAAGGCGAGGATAAGGCGCGGGTTGGTAGGGTTGTGGTCGAGGGCGATGTAGCCGCACGAGTCGGAGAGGAAGGGTCCCGTGTTCCAAGCCGTGAGGAGCTCGAATGTGTCGAAGTCGCGGTCGGCGCATCGGCTGGCGCACTGGAAGGGCTTCTGGATACCGAGGCCAGCAGTGCCGACGCAATAGGAAATGTCGACGATGCGGGCGAGCTCCTCGAGCTGCCAGAAGAGGTCCTGGGTGATCAGCGTGGCATTACTCGGGCGGCCGGCCAGCGGCTGCTGTTGTTGCCGTGTCGCATCGCCGCGGACAGTCGACACGGCAGCGAAGAGGGCGAGGTAGCAGAGGAGAAGGAGGTGGTGGCCCAGAGCAGTGGCCATGTGTGGGCGTCTATCACATATTCCAGGGCTTTTGGTGTTCCGCCGTGTGTCTCCTCGAACGGATGCAGACAATGGGTCGATTGGTGAGGTCACCCGGCCTTGGTGTCTCTCGGCGGCTCGGCCTATGTCATCGGCTTTGCAGGAGAAATGCATGGTCGCGGCAAGCATATGCATGCTGCTTATTACACCTACACCTTCTCTCCCCCCAAGCACCCCTAGCACCGCTTCATCCGCTGGCTTCCGCACACAAGACCACTGAAGACGTGTGAAGCCCCGCCGCCGCCCTCTAGTCGTTGCTTGGACAAAGATAGTCCACCACGTCCGATAGAGACTTCGCATTCACACAATATGGCCACCACGCAGGCCTCAACAGAGCCACTGCGGCCAGACGCACAAGTAAACCCCACAACAGAGCCACAACGCCCAGCCACCGCACACAGCGCCGGCCAAGCAGACACACTGGCAGTCCCCAATATCCAGATTGATGGCGCCAGCGACGACGAGCGACACCCACGACCCACAACACCCACAGTCGTCCCCAGCACATTGAACAGTCGCGCAGCCTCGCCCAACCCACACGCAATATACCCACACACCCAGGTCACATACGATGACCCCGACTTTCGCCGCCCGCCGCCGCTGTGCTACTCGCTGCGCACCCGCAAGAAGGCAATCTTTTGGTTCTGGTTCCTCATCTTCGTCGACTGCATCCTCATGCCCATTGGCATGTACTTTGGCATGTGGTACGGCCTGACCCGAGACCAGCTGTCTGCCAATGCCGTCTTCAGTATCAGCACTGCGCTGCTGGGCACCGTCTCCATTGTCGAGTACTTTGTGCGCTTCCATCGATTGTGGAAGAAGAACTCCAACTGCAGGGTCATTGGAGCACAGAGGCATTATGTTGGTCAATAATATTCTCTGCCACTGCATGCGCTAATAGAGACAGCTCGATTGGTTTCATTGGAATCTCTCCGTCGGATGGTTTTTCGTCATGATTGAGCTGATCGCGTGCGTGCATTCACCCTAAACAACATGCGCAAACTAATAAATGTCAGCGGTACATGTCCCCACGACCCCCCGATCCGTGTCCTCGCCATGCCCGCGCCCACCATGCTCTTCGCCATTGGCGTCCAGCTCCTTCTCCT
>AJMS01009876.1:0-11215 GCA_000263175.2 Phaeosphaeriaceae sp. UM 1110
GTACAAGTTAAGATGGTCCACCGAGGCTCGTTGCCTTCTGTGTCTACCACAGGGTGTTATTCACAGCCTCAAGTGGACGGCGTCGTCGGAATGGTAAGGAAGTCGTCCGAACTGTTACGCCCGAGCGAGGCGATAACACGCCCTTATTTGCGCGAATTGTACGTGAAAATGACCCGACGTCTCCCATGAACCCCTGTCAATTCATTGCAGATGACAGTCTGAGGTGCTTCGGGACTTTCGGTGCTAAGTATGTGCTCTCCGCCCTCATGTCGCTGCCGTCCCTAGGAACTGATGCAATTCTTCCTGCAGCGGCAGTACAATGCTTTCAACAGCCGCCTGGAGAAACTCAGCATCTTGCAGACTTGCGCCCGGGTCGCTGAAGCAGCGAAGACAATGCCTCACTGCACTGAGGAACGCAGCAGAGAGGTCGTCTTGTGACTCTTCGGCCCAAGTGTGTGCCATGGAGCAGAGCATCCAAGGGTTCGAGTGTAGTGAAGCATCACTTGCACCCAGCTCGTCCTCTTGATACTTTTCTGCGGAAATGCCAAAATACAGTTCGAGCAGCGCGATTGCCAGTGCGAGTAGGACTGTGTTCTTGCTGTGGAAGGCACGTCCTTTCGGTCGCTCTTTGGAGAGGTCCACAACGCCTGGAGCCACGTAAGGGCAATCGACGTCGACAGGCCGTGCAGTGGTGGTCGTCTTGTGGAAATGGATGTCTTTCGCAGCCCATTGATCATGAAGCCACGGTGTCGAATTAAGGTACAAGACGCTCGCAGCCAGTGTGAGAGCTAAATTATAGCGCTCCTTTTTGCTTAGCTTAGCGCGCCTGCCACTCACCATGGGTGGTCGGTCCAGAAGATCCTGCAGCGTGACCGTTTCTGCGGACGATCTTTGTGTCGCTGCTGTATCAATAAGATGTGCTCCGCGAAGCTTGCTCTTGCCATCCAGAGAGAAACCGAGGCGGGAGGCTTGCATTTGTCTGATCGACGCGCAAATGTCCTTCACCTCGTTCAGCGATGATAAATTCGGAGACGAAAGGCTAAGATCTGCCACTGGGTCCGTGATGGAATACGGCGGAGGCGATGTGAAGCTGACACTTTTGCTCATTCGTGGTTTAGGAGACGACATAGGCGTCGCGAATGAGTCTTCGTCTTCAACGAGCACCTCGGCGGCTTGCCATGACCAGGATGCATCCTTCGTATCATCGCTGGCGGCAGCAATGGTCGTGAAAGATATCGTGAAGCTAGTCTTTGAACTCTTCTTGATGCCAGAGGCGAACAAATTTCCTCGCGGTTCTAATTGTAAGCTTGTCGTGTGCGATGCTTTGCAAGAGCAAACAAAGCAGAGCGATTCATGCAGGCTTTTGGCGTAGCCTTGCAACCGTTGCAGGCGAGATGCAAATGCAGGCTTGACTGTCTTACGAATGGTCTCGATCTTCTCACTCTTCTCTGTGAAACGCTCAAGCTCTTTGTTGCAATCATCTAGCTCTTCCAGTAGAGCTTTGATAGCTTTCTTGTTCATGCCAAATCGGATGCGCTTTCCGATCTCAAACTTGTCATTGGCTTTCTTGGAATTGGCAACTAGAATAGCTTCAAGATCGCTACGCGAAAGCTGAAGGGGTGTTAGCATAATGTAAGGGCATACAGCTTCCTTGTCTCCCCACCTCGTTTGCACGGTCAAGGTCCAGCTTGCTGGCGATTTTCTTCGTTATCCTCTCAATATCCCCGATTGTACCCTGATATGCCTGATAAGAATCTTGAAGCCTGCCTTGCAGCTTCTCGACCATGTATGTGCCCTTCCACAGCTTCGCCGAACCAGGACTCGCCATCATCTCGGCCAATTCGACTTCGGACGTTATGGGTTCAAGGAGGATACGCATCGTTTGGGCATAGTGAACGTGCTGGTTTCGCAGCTTTCTGATGAACTGCGGAAGTTCGCGTTCCCATCGTACGAAGCTCTTGATCGGGTCGAGGCCCTCATTGTAGCTCTCGATGCCTATGGGCTGTTAGTTGCGGCTTTCTTTCCTCGAGTCGGCCAAGCCGCCCAGTGTACCTTGGATAATCAGCGGCAGACATCCTAATACCAAGCCTGCTATCTCCACGCCACTCATACCGTCTCGTTGTGGACGCGAGCATGTGCGCCTTCTCTAACTGGCTGCGACATTGTCAGATTGTGGTGGAGGAATGCGCATGCGGGGTGATGCAAAGGAACACCACCCGAGGCATACTTACATGTGTTCGACCTATAGAAACTCTTGGCTGCGATGGACAAGCCTTCGAAGTTGGCTGCCTTCGCGGACAGTTATAATCGTGGAATAGGCAGCGGCTTCTTGTAGCCACTCTACTGCGCGAGCTGCAGCTTCGCCTCAAACCTCGCGTTTTCGGTTAGACCCGTTGGCCTGAGGTATCTCATCTTACGATTCGAGCATCACACCGGTGTACAGCTTGGGAGGCCTACGCCCATCAGCCAGGCTGCAGGTTCGAGTATTTTACCCCAGTCTTCTTGCGATAACAACATGTGGGATCGCAAACATGTCCTCGATACGACTTGCGACGGCCGGAAACGTGCGGGGCTTTCAGACCCTGTCCAGCGCGCTGAACGACAGCAACGGCAAATGGACCCTTCAGATCGACTGCGAAGGACTGCAAGATGAAATCGGCAGATTCAGGGTCTGGTCTGGTAATCTTGGGGCATTGCAGAAAGGCCACAGTTCGCTGGACTATCGATTGCGGGACTCCCCGCTGCTCTCTAGCAACGCTCTGAAATTCCTCAAAGATCTTGAAGACAACACCAACGAGGCAATCGCTATTGTCACTGGAACACGCCTACCATACGAATTGCAGCCAAAGCCGGAGAAATCTGACGACGATGAGGATGACGATGAGGATGACGATGATGACGGTTTTTTCGACGAAGATGAGGATGAAGACGAGAATGATGGCGTTCCACGATCCGAACTGAGCATGCGCTTTGCGGAGATTGTCGATATCATAGATAATCTCTACAAACTGAGTGTCCGAATCAGAACGCCTACTATCCGCTCAAGATCACTCAGAGCAGCGACCTACCAGCCGAAAGACCCCGAAACAGGTGTAGACATCCTGAGCACGTATGCAACTTACGACATCCAGCATGTCAAGGAGCTTCTTGCGCACTTACGGCAAGTCCATGTACAGGATGCTCAGAGTACTGAGTATGACTACCTCATCAATCGACTGAGTGCTGCAATCACTTTGCGAAGACGCCAATTCAGTAAGTTGTGTGATGTTCATGATGTAGATCCTGCTTGCTAACCTTACGACAGAATACTGGAAACGACGTAAGTTCTTCATCTCCTCTCTTCAAAGTGATGTATATCCGGATCCCGTCACCTGCGCTTTAACTGGTCATATTCTGGGTCTCGGGAGGCGAATCCGACGATGCATAGGACCCAACATAAGCGCTTTAAAAGTCCTTTTTTCTCCCTTGGAGAAGAGAAAAATCGCTTGACTGTACTTGTTCCACGCTCTGAATTCTGTCGCCCTCCCGAGACAGGGTCGGGCGTGCAATCTGTGCTATTAGTTCTCATATAAGACATCAGCCTTAACAGAAGGGACTGTATATCAGAGATCTGCTGACGTCCCTCTAGACCGTGATAAGTTGGGCGCCTCCAGTTCCCAAGAAGAGCAGACCCCTGTGGATCAGCCCCCAGCTGAGCGTCCAACCGTTCCGCAACGTAATGACACATCGGAAGCACTACCAGACGTTCCAGTAGTGGTTATCGACAAAGAGGCTCCCAGTCACAAGACTGGCAAGACGCTCTTATCCGGCACAGAAGCGACCCAGCACCATCAATCCCTTGACGAAATCGTGGACACCAAATCTGTCACGAGCTACGCTGTTACAGTAAAGGATCTACATGGTCGAGGGGTTGAGCTTCCACCTCCTCCACGTGCCGCTGATGGTGAAAAGGACTTCGAGTGCCCATATTGCTACATCATATGCCCCGCGCGCTACGGCAGGGGACGCGCATGGAGAACGCATTTGCTGCAGGATCTGCAACCCTACGTCTGCACATATCCAACATGCGAAAGCTTTGAGCAGCTCTTCCGTTCGCGTAGGGAATGGGCCGAGCACGAAGCTAGCCACCGCAAAGCTTGGAGATGTCCTGAGCACACATGCGCCGTCTACAAAAGCAGTGTTGCCCTTGAAGAGCATTTCCGCCGCGAGCATGCCGATAGCATATCTGAAAGTCAATTGTCGGCAATAGTCAAAGTAGGCGAAACGACTACGGTGGACGCCCGCACTCAATGTCCGATCTGCCTTGCACCTGCCGACACTGAAGGTCTAGGCGATTTCCACAATCACATTGCAAACCATCTTGAGCGAATCGCCACTTTTGCCTTGCCAAATGGGAATGAAGATGAAAGCGATGGAGCCAGCAGCGCAGCCAGTCGCGGTCGTTCAGAGAGTAGTCAGTCCAGAAATTTGAGTGATCTGTCATTACCCACCGATGCTTCCGAAGATATGGCGACAAGAATAGAGCAGACTACCGTCGAAGGAGAGGACGATGCGAAACATGAGCCACGTGAGTTGAAACTTTCCTGTTGTAAGACTATTCCAGAGTATCGCGGTTTATCAAGAGCGAACTCTACCTTTCACATCATTTCATCGTGAGGCAATCAGACATGACTGGATTGACTTTTAGCTTTCGTCGAGTGTTTAGAAAGTATCACGCTAACGTAAAGAACCCAGATCATATTGAGGATGTCCCTCCACCAGCTGCAGACGGTGCCTTACTATCGGCTAAAAGCCTTGAACAACTACCTGATGCGAGTGATACTCGATTGGAAACACTCTTTGCAGGCCGCACGATCAAAATGGACAATTCCATTGGTACGTACATCTCAAGATTGTAGCCTAGCGAGGACTGTCCTTGGGTGCATCACATGGATCTTCTAAAGAAATCAGCACTCACTGCTAACTTATCCGTCTCTCAGATGCGCTAGATTCAGACACTGATAGTAGTGTCTATTTGGGCTCTGATCCTGAAGATGAGGTGGAGGATGAGAATGTCACAAGTCTCCAAGTGTCTGACATTCCGACTCTACGCTCCTTGTACAGATCTCGCAGGTTGCTGCAGCGCGACCAAAGTTTCAACCCAAACGACTCTTACAACCAAATCATAAGTTTGTGTAATCACGATTTGACAAAGATAAAGGTTGATGCGATCATCAACGGCGCCAACAGGGCTATGAAAGTCACAGGTGGGGAGACGCTGAACAACGCCATTCATCGAGCAGCTGGACCAGGGCTCGCACGAGAGACAAAGACCAAGGGCCGTCTGAGAAAAGAAGCCATCTTGACAAACGGACATAGACTTCCCAGCAAGCATATCATCCATGTGTTGCGACCAGGCTATTCCAACAAATCGGGTATGGGCCAATTCAACCAGCTCGTGGATTGCTATCGCAATGCTCTCGACTTGGCCACTAGGACCGAACTCAAGACTTTAGCGTTTCCATGCCTGGGTACTGGTGGTGTTGGCTTTCCCGCTCGAGTTGCTGCGCGTATAGTTCTTCAGGACGTTCGCGAGTATCTGGACCAGCATCCGGAACACGGTCTCGAACGGATCGTATTCTGCGTCAACAGTGCAGCCGATGAAATGGCATACATCGACTTTCTGCCCGTATTCTTCCCGCCAACGCACGGAGATCTAGAGGCTTCAAGATATTCTGTATGGGCTGGAGATCGCGCCACAGCGGCACTGGACGCTCTGAAAGCTCGCAACGAGATACAAAAACTAGTGTGGGAGCTCGATATTGGGTTTGCCCCTTCTGTGCCTAACTTCCAGGACGATATAATCAGTCACTTCAAAGCAGTCGATCAAGCTCTAGTCTCTATTCGTCAGTATTTGTTGTCGTCGAACGAGATGAATAGCGACTTGAAGGACCTCCGGCTGCTCTGTACGGTCATGCAGTTGATCTGTGGTACTGTCGCAGAAACTGTCGAGCTGGCAAAGGATCATCTAAATCTAGGCCAGCAAAACGACTTATCAATATGGGGCGACTTTGTCACAACCATGGAAGACATACATGGGAAGTCTCCGTCTGGGCTTTTGACGACTTGTCAGCATTTTGCACGAGGTCTAGAGAGAATGATCACCAAGAGCAGCATAGGAGCGGACGAACTCGTGGATCTAACACAGATGCGCCTGAAGTTGGAACGTTACAAAGTCAAGCAGAGAGGTGGGAGGGACGCACATGGTACCCAGGATCACATCGACGAAGTGTTATATACACGTGAGTTTCAGCGTCAGACCATCGCTCAGTCCCGCGAAAATATCAAATTGCACAAGATCCCGACTGTCACTCAGCTATACAAGCTAGGAGAATTGGAGGAGAAGACAACACTAGCCCGCCCATCGATCGACTTCAACGACAAAGTCTGCCTCGTCCGAGAAGACATCACAAAGCTTGAGGTTGACGTCATGGTTAACTCCGCAGATGAGGAGTTCGAGGGGATTGGAGCACTTGCGCGCACAGTCTTCCGCAAAGGCGGTGCACAGCTTCAGGACGCCGTCCAAACATTTGGGAAGTGCCAGGCAGGCGATATACGGCTCACGCCTGGCTACTTGCTACCAGCGAAGAACATATTGCATGTCATACCGCCTGATCAACTACGCCAAGATACCAAGGATATCATGAGGAAGATCTATCGCGAAGTTCTTTATAGTGCTGTTACTATGGGAGCAGCATCGATAGCGCTGCCAAGTATTGGTAAGCCATGTCTTTGTGCCTGTGTCGAACTGAAGACTAACATTCGTGCAGGCACTGGCCTTTTGAACTTCCCGGTTCGCGACTGTGTCTCAATAGCCCTCGAGGAGACGAAGCGCTTCCTAGAGTCGTCGATACCAGGCAGTCTGATTGAGAAGATCATATTTGTGGTTTATTCCTCGAACGACGAATTTGTATACAAGAGCCTCCTCCCAGTCTACTTTCCACCTCCTGATCTTAACGTCAACCGAGCGCTACCTGCGTCCATCGCACAACAGGACACCGGGGCGACTACATCGTCTTTTTCTTCGGACAAACCTCGTCGCAACCTATTTGGATCCCTTGGTGAGGCTTTCCGATCGCTTCGCCCTGGATACCCGTCCGGAGCTTCGCGACCTATCAGCGGTAACGAAGAGCATGCTCTGATCAGTTTCGAATCGCACGCCACAGACTGCGAGACGTGCAGGGATGTGAAAAGACTCTATCTCGAAGGTCGAGATCTATGCAAGAGGGGTGATGAGCTCGCGAAGATTATTCTCTGGCATATGAACATGCATTCAGATTCGGAGGTGTACGCCTTCCCACCAGCTCAGGGCATTGGCACCAGGATAGAGGTGCCTACAGATATGTTCCCTATATCTCTCCAACTGCTGGCCGCTGTGGAAAAGAGTCAACGCGATGGAGATGGCAGTCGGCCGTTCGTTGCGCGAGACCGACCTTATGGTGCAACATCTCGAGACCAGGGGCAGGATATCGTGCCACCAGGCGTCACTATACACAATGGCGAGGTCCAGTTCCCGACTGAATCAGAGCCGAAGAAAGCCCGTGCCCAGGTGCTGATCTTGAACCATGTCGGACAATGGGAGCCCGCAGCTCCAACAGAGTACGAAATTCTCATTCGATCAAACAGCGTTGATTGTTATGAGCTGGACACCTCCGAAGACGACGACAAAGTACCATCGATGTCGCACATGTTTACATCCCAAAGCAAGGTGAGACGACGCCAAACGACACCAGAAGTCGAACTTCATGGGTGTCCCCGTCTGGAGTTGAGGACATATACTGCTGAAGCAGTTCTGTTCCGCTGTCGAAGCGACAATGAGTGCAATGCGCTATTACGCTCCATCCGAAAAGCTCTTGATGGCTTCCAGGCGGCTGCAAGTGAGCATGAGCAGCCAAAGGGCCCCATGGCAGCAGCTGTCGCCGAGCAGGATACCTCAGGCAAATACCTGGGATGGAACAAACGCCTGAAGGACATCCAAAGTGAACTCGCAACAGCCAAACGTACAAGCGGCGGCTTGAGCGATCTCCAATACAAGATGGAGAGACTTGGTATGGCTACAGCCAGTCTTAACCCAAGTGCCCAACAAGACACCGATGCCTCGCACCTGTACGACGCATCTCGAAGCCCGCTGGCTACGAGGATCTTGGTCTTGCTCACCGCCGACCTCAAATCTCGTCCTGGCTCCTACATTGGCTTGAAAGTCGATCGAATCGTCGAGGAGCTGGCTGTCACGCATGACGAGGTGGTCCTAGCGCTGCATGAACTGGTCAGACAGGACCAGATTCACAATACTCTTGACGGAGATAGCTGGGTTATTACGCATCCGCCCAAGGATTTGCCTGTGCTGTCTGAGCAGCAATATCGTGAATGGGAAGCGAGGCGAAAAGCATCTTCGACAGCAGCCGAACCCACTTTTGAATCGTCCAATACCCGCACTGACGTTTCATCAACCCGCGCCAACAACAATAAGCCAGATCAAGTCACAGACTCAGCATCAGACCCTCAAGCCGTTCAGGATGACTTAATTTACACCATGCAAGATGGCTCAAAGATCAGTGGCGAACCGAGGCGTGCCCCGAAGCTCAGTGATTCCACCCAAAAAGTCCACGAATATCTACGAGAAATCCAGAACACACGCCCTAATGGTGCTATTCACATCGATGAACTTGTCCCCAGCGTGGGATTGACGCATAAACAAGTCGAGCAGTCCCTTGGGGTCCTGGAGATGCTTGGACTTGCGGGCGCAAGCCCCGAAAACGGGGCGTGGTGTTGGGCGACGGAAGCTGAGCCATCGCTAGATATGGAAGGAGAATTGGGCGCAGAAGCTAAATCGATTTCCGGGACAATTGGCGAAGAGGCAACCTCTCCGTCAGTAGCAGAACGGTTTCCTGACAGCGCCTATCAAATTTCACCATCCGGAACGATATGGACCCGAATCGACAAGAGCATGGCATATTCAAAGATCCTCGATTTCACTGGCGAAGTATTCGATGACATGGGTGACCACTGGTTCGTGCATCGCGAGGTGTCTAGGCAAGATGTGAATCGGTGGCTCAGTATAGGGCGCGCTATGCTGCCGTCTGAGAGAACAGAGTGGGAAAAAGAACAAAGGAAGGGAGAATTCCAAACTTTGAGAAGGCAAGCAGATGAAGCAGGACGGGAGAATAGGAGCAGAGACAGCGAACAGGCTCAGGTTGATGTCATCATCCGCGACGCTTCAGAGATGTCCGATGGGCTTCCAAGTCCTACAGTACCACCTCCTTCGTCGTTGTTAAACGATGACATTCGCCGCCTGGGCGAAGACCGACTTCCCGACTCAGATTACTTCATCTCGCTATCTGGGCAGGCATGGACCCGTGTCAAGAAGCGCCATGTAGCCTCCCAAATCCTCGTTGCTGCAAACGAGACTTTTGACGACGCAGGCGTTCATTATCTCGTGTACCGTGCAGTGGGTAAGAATGAGTTGATGCAATGGGTACTCGACACACATCGACTAGAAGGCCCCGAGAAGGAGAAGTGGGAAGAGGAACACAGGGGGGAGACGACATATGATGAAGAAAGCACACCAGCGACAAAGCCATGGGCATTATTGGCAGAGAACGCTGATATCCTCCGTATTGGCGATGAACGGCTCCCTGACTCAGACTACTACATTACTCCCAATGGCTTGATCTGGACACGCGTTGAGAAGAGCCGCGTCTTCTCAGGGACCCTGGTCGCTGCAGGTGAAGAGTTCTCCGACAATGGCTCTGAGTTCCTCGTACATCGCGTGGCAGGGAAGACGGAACTGCAGCGATGGGCTGAAGAGACGTACTCGATGCCACAAACAGACAAGGACAAGTGGGATGAGGAGCAAGTTCAGGCACGCCAGGAGAAAGAAGCACAGGAAGCCGAAGTTGAAGAGAATACAGAACCGTCTTCGCCATTGCTAGAGCATGACGATGCCGTGCGTCTTGGAGACGATCGCCTTCGAAATTCTGACTACTACGAATCTCCAACTGGATCGATTTGGACGCGCGTCAAGAAAATCTACGTATATTCTGGAGTACTGGAAGCTGCCAAGGAAGATTTCGCTGACAGCGGCTCGGAATTCCTGGTCTATCGTGCGGCAGGGAAGTCTGACATGCAACGATGGACAGAAGAAACTCAATCGATGCCACAGGCAGACAAAGAGAAGTGGGAGGAAGAGCAGAGGCAGGCACGCGAGGCAATGCAGATGGCGTCCGGAGAGCTGTATGAGTCGTTCAAGAAGGCGTGGGACGTTCACACAGAGACGAGTCATCCAACGGACATGGATTCCGCTTCAAAGCAAGAACAACCCATCGTCCGTAACGCATCAGACTTCACAGACACTCCTCCCAGCCCCACTGAACCATCATCATCCGCCGGCCCCTCTGATTCTCTCCACCTCGACACCCACAACCTAGATGGCGTCTTCAGCTACGCCTCCCCGTCAGGTGCTCGCTGGACACGCGTTGACAAGCGCCTGATCGATCCACGCGTTCTCGTCGCTGCAGACGAGGAGTTTGAAGACGTTGGGGATAGCCTAGTCGTGCATCGCGTCCTGCGAAGAGGTGAAGTGGACAGGTGGGCAGAGGAGTCTGTAAGCCTACGAAGCGCCAACGCTTCTTGGGCGGGGAGGAGGAGGCGAGAAGCCTTGCAGGAATCCGAACAGGGCGGGGAAGAAGGTGGAGGAAGTAAGGATGAGGGAAGAGCAAAGACCGAGACGATAACAGATGTTGCAGATGAGGCTTCGGAGGCTAGGCCTAATCGCGATACGTCGGATGTCGCGGGTCAACCACAGAGACATACGGCGAGTGGACATACCTCTGTGTACCCGCAGCTGCTCGATTCCTCTAGTACCGCGCGCCAACCGAAAAGATACACGGCGAGGGGACATACCTCTATAAACCCGCATGTAAGAAGACAAAGCAGTCATCCGCCTCCTTCTCCCGCAGATGAAGTCGAAAGAGGACAAGGAGGAGGAGGAGAAGAAGAAGAAGGAGAAGATGGGGCAGTGGCGAGCGAGCAACTCAGACCAGCTGGTGGGCGCTGGGATATAGCTCCAGGAACTGTGCAGGAGTCTGTTAGGGGACACGAGCAGGATAGAGGTAAGGATGGGAGTGGAGAGAAGGATAAAGGGAAAGAGAGGGAGAAGGATAATAGAGATGATGAA
>AJMS01009875.1:0-11201 GCA_000263175.2 Phaeosphaeriaceae sp. UM 1110
ATATCGAAGACGCACCTGCAGTCAAGCCCTACCAATCATACAGAGACCCCAATTCGTCGAGGCTGGTCCACAAGAACAGCCCACAGTATCCAACGGCCGCATCCGTGGCAACCTGGCTCAACTCCAAGGAAGTGCTGAGAGGCAAGACTTGTCGAGAGGACGACATGGAGCAGTTGCTTGAGATGATGGTGCTGGACGGCCGCCTAGAGAAAATCTCAGGTACCAACTACAGGACCGTGTTGACTGCGACGGACACAAAGATCTACAATGGTTTCGTGGACGCACCCTGTGGCAACTGCCCAGTATTCGATCTATGCGGCGACGAGGGCGAGATCTCCGCGCGGACATGCGTCTACTTTGGACAATGGCTCGAAACTCAGTCGGAGGAGGTTTGAGATTTGGGTGAAAAGAGCATAGCGACTGGCGTTGGGATTTGATGCATTTACATACCGGAACCATACCCTCATGAGACAGCAGAACACCGATTCCTGCTCAGACATTGAACTGTTCTTTGCACCTTTCATCCGCGATCCATTGAATCATTGGTCTGTTGGACATAGGCCTCGTGCTGTCTAGGCAGTTCCTTCCTCTGCATGACTACCTATACCATGCGCAGCTTCCTTTCTCTATCTTAGTTTCGTTGCACCTTGTGACTTCCAGCTTCTTCCAAATCAGCATCACTCACCGTAAAAACACCCCACTGCATGAGCTAAGATGGAAAAAAAGGCCAGCCGAACGACACGCGCTTTATGCAGAACACGCATTGTCCTTCACAAGCTAATCGTTATCACGGCGCTCAATCTACTACCTCTTCTTATATGGCATAACGCTACAATGCACTTCTTCGAAGCATACCACATTGGCGGCAGCTTGGAGGGCGCTCTGAAGCAAGCACAACTTGGGAGCGGAAAGATATTGTTGTGGATCGCTGTTTGGATTCTGGTAGGTTCAGCACCATCGAACATGTTATCGAAAGTGCTTGAAATTAATGTGGGTCCAGGTTCCCATCGATATTGGAAACGGACTCTGGTGTCTTGGACAGTGTCAAGAGGTACTGCATCCAAGAGTATGCAAGTCTGAGCCCAGTGATGACACCACACCACTCGACTCAACGCCTGACACGACAAGGAAAGGCAGCACCAAACGGCTTCCATACTTGGAGTATCCTCTCCGCGTTTTACTCTCAAAGCCTGGACGCCTCATCCTGTCGCTGTTGTACGACATGACAACGCTGCTTGTTCTCGCCTTCCATGTCTACGTCTTCTTCAGCCTCCGTGCCCCAAGCGAGGCCATCTGCGACACAGTAGATCCGGACTTGTACAGCCAGCAGGATATAATGCACATGACGGAAAAGTTCAGCGATCGAAACAAATGCATGAGGTACAACATGAACTTTTTGGTTGCAGGCTATTTCTCCAGTGGCATGGCTGGTTTGCTGGCTACTTTCCACTTGGCTGCAATCCTTTGCACACTGGTGGAGATTGTGCACAGCTGGATCTACAATCATGATAGCGAAGATGACGACAAGAATGACTGCCACGATGTACAACGCTATGTCGACATACGCACCCGCGGTATTGGCACTTCGAGGACAACAGGCCGGTTGACGGCTATCAGTGAAGAAGAGCATTGTGCTGGGATTGGAGCATCGACCAGAAGGCGGACGAATAGGTCGAAGAGTAGCGATGGTCAGCAGTCCAAAGCAAGCTCGGGCGGTTCGAGTAGGCTTGAGGAAGTGTTGTTGGAATGTCTGGTGGAGTAGGCGTCTAGAGCCTCTGAAATATTATAGCAGTAGCAGTGGCAAGCAAAGCCACAAGTCCTGTTCTCCATTGTATCAATATCCATCTACGTCGTTCTCAACATGTCTATTGGTTCCGGACCTAGTTGCTACATGTTGTTCATGATGGTGATCAGATGATGTCTGATGTAGACTGCGCCAAGGCGATCACCATCGCCCTGGCCTCGGGCAACGGTCACGATGCATCAGCTGCACATGCCATCCTCACCTCGACCATGCTGCTCTGAGCCAGCACCGACACTCCTTCACCCAAACAGACACTCCCTTGTCCATAGTTGCATCGCGCATTCGCCCTCACCAACATGTCGGGAGCCCGGCCTCTCCTCTCGAACCGCGCCTCGAGCGACATCAGCGGCGACCGCGACATCGCCGAGGAAGACGCCCTCCTTACCGGCCAGCCCACGCAACGCACTGCGAATGGACCCCGAACATTGAAGTTTTGGCGCGAGATTGGGCTCTTTGTGTGGGCCGTTGTCGCAACAGCGGCTGTCATTATACTTGCTGTGGTGTATCAGAAGAATACAGATAGCAGACATGGCGGTGGGAACGGGGCCAATCCGGAGGGAAAGAGGAACCTCATCTTCATGGTCTCGGACGGCATGGGACCGACTTCTCTAAGCCTGACTCGAAGCTTCATGCAATTCCAGAACGGAGCGCCCTTTGGCGAGCAACTCGTTATCGACCAGCACCTTATCGGACAGTCGCGGACACGCTCCTCTTCGTCACTCATTACCGACTCGGCAGCAGGTGCGACAGCCTTCTCTTGCGGACAAAAGAGCTACAACGGCGCCATTTCTGTGACTCCGGACCATGAGCCGTGCGGCACCGTCCTCGAGGCGGCCAAGAAGGCGGGCTACATGACGGGCTTGGTGGTCACGACGAGGATCACTGATGCGACGCCGGCCTGCTTTGCTGCGCACGTCAATATGCGCCAGGAGGAGGATCGCATTGCAGAGCAGATGGTTGGCGACTACCCTCTAGGACGAGTAGTTGACCTCATGTTTGGTGGTGGACGATGCCATTTCCTGCCCAACTCGACCGTAAACGACTCGTGCCGTGCAGATGATAGGGATATTGTTGCGCTGGCCAAGGAGAACGGATACAATTACATCGACGACCGCAAAGCCTTTGACCATCTCAAGGGCGGCGCTGAGCTCAAGTTCCCCATGCTGGGCCTGTTCGCCGATACCGACATCCCGTACGAGATCGACCGTCGCAACGAGAACGACATTTATCCCTCGCTCAAGGAAATGGCTGAGACTGCCATGAAGGCACTGAGCGAGGCGACCAAAGACAGCGACAGGGGCTTCTTCCTCATGATCGAGGGTAGCCGAATCGACCATGCAGGCCACCACAACGACGCCGCTGCTCAAGTCCATGAAGTGCTAGCCTACGACGAAGCCTTCGCTAGCGTCCTCGATTTCATCGAGAACGAAGATACCCAGACAGTCATGGTCTCGACCTCTGACCACGAAACCGGAGGTCTGGCCACAGCTCGCCGTACGCTCTACTTATTCCCTTCACCTACAAGCTTTGCTAACATGCAACTCAGAACTCCACACCACCTACCCCGAATACGTCTGGTACCCCTCTCCCCTCGCGAACGCCTCCCACTCCGCCGAGCGCCTCGCCCTGCACTACGACAAGTACCTCTTCTCCTCTCCCACCGAGTCGCAGAAACACGAATTCATCGCCGACGAGATCGAAGACGGCCTCGGCATCTTCGACGCCACCGACGATGAAATCTCAAACCTCGTAAACGACCCTTCGACTGCGCTATACCAGTACGCAGACATGATGTCGCGACGCAGCCAGACGGGCTGGAGCACCCATGGACACTCGGCTGCGGATGTCAATATTTACTCGAGCGATCCGGAGAAGACGATGCCGCTGGTGGGAAATCATGAGAATACAGAGGTTGGGGAATTCTTGCGCAACTACCTAGGCGTCGACGTTGAGGCCGTGACCAAGGAGCTGCGTGAGAAGGGCACCAAGCTTAGTGTAACGAATGCGGCAGGTGAGCAAGTTAGCTGGATGGGCAAGGTCCCTGAGGACGGACAGAGGCTGGATGGACAGAACCATCTTGCGAGCTATGGTGGGGATTTCAAGAAGAGGCATTTGTTGCATGGGAGGGATTGTGGGTGTGGACATTAAGGGGTGAGGTCGAGATGATTTAGCGTTCGTGATGCATTTGAGCGGCGTTTTGGGGAGCTTTATATCAGACTTTGATAGATTTTGGAGTCTCAGAGAATTTCTTCCTTTTTTTTTGGCACCCCATATAATCACAATTTAGCAAGTTATTCTACTAGAGTCCAGATTCCTGTCTACCCATCAAACCTTTCCGCTAACTTGCGAAACTCATACGCAGCCCTCACGACCGCAAGTCCACTCCCCTGCGTCTCAAGCGTCCGCCCTCGCCCCCGATCATTCAAGTCACCACTTTCACTTCCAACCCCTCTATCCATTCTCTTCGTATCTCTTCTCTTCAACTCAATCACCTCGTCCACCTCGTCATCATCCCCAGGCACCAGATCCAACTCCCCCACCCTCTCGGGGAAATTCCTATAATCCACTTTCCCCTCCTCGTCCTCTTCGTCCTCCTCATGCTCCGCCGGAGGGCCTCCGTCGTCATGTGGAGCAGGAGCACCCCACCACCCTCCAAACCTCCCTTCCGCATCTCTTGTCTTGAGCGCTGCATCGGCATTATGTTCCACCCACTCCCTGTACATGACAGCACAACTCAACCAATGCGCCTCCTTCTCCCCTCTCTCCCCATCCCGCGGCAACTCTCTACAGAACTCGGTCAAGTGGTGAAAGAAGATGCCCTTGAACGTCTGCCCGTCTTGGTTACATGTCCCCGACTCATCGCACGCTTCGGTCAATATGCCGTTGCGGCCAAGGCCTGCCCACTTGTCATCGTACCCTGTCGCTGTGATTACGTCGTTGATCAACTTGTGCCCGAAGTCGAGGTACGTGATGTTGGAGGTGGCGATCCAGAGGGAGCGCAGGCCCGAGAGGATGACGCCTTGGTTGTAGGTGTAGACCATGTCGTTGCGATCGTTGCATTCGGTTGCGGACTTGTTGGTGCGGTAGTCTTTGATGTGGAAGCCGTCGGTGTAGAGTCCCGCAGAATTGAGCATCCCGCTGTTCTGCAGCCAGTTGAAGCCGTTGATGGCGTTGGCGAGGAAGATGGGATCGCGGGGCGTGCGGGTTGTGCAGCCGTCTTCGTCATCGTCGATGGCGGTGGAGGAGAGGAATGGACTGCAGTTCGTGTCGCCGGGCCAGTGTAGATACATGCTTGCGCTAGCTGATATGAACAGCTGGTTCGTGATGGCGTTTTTGTACGGGTTCAGACGAGGGTTCCAGGTCATGCCACCGCCGCAAAGGCGCCAGTCCCAGCCTTGTTCGGAGAGCTCGTAGAAGACTCGGGCGCGGTGTGCAAAGGCTGGAATGAATTGTTGAGCGTGCCAATGTAATTCTTTCTTATCCTTGGGACCGTGGTGATTCGATGTATGGCGGTTGATGAACTTGATGCTCTCGAGCCATTCGAGAACGACCCAGAGGATGTCATCGTATGCTTGTAGGCGGATTGAAAACGCTTCTTCGCCGAAGTAGGAAGCGGTACTTTGGGAGAAGAATTTGTTGATTTCGTTCTCGAGCTTTGCCGTTCCGCGCATGTAGTCGATATTTTCGTATGCATCAGACATGTCATAGTCAACCGATTCCGACAACGAAGATAGAGTAGCAGAAAGATGTGTTCCCATGACTGCAGCCGTCCAGTCTATAGCTGTAGTCCACTTGCCGAGCCAGATCGAGAAATACAGCTCTTGCATGTTGCTCAGAGCGTCTCGAAGCTCATAAAGGTACTTCTTCGAGTCATGATGCTGAGACTGTGGGCCACTTGCGGCTACTCGGTCCAATATAGCTGGGATCTCTTTCAAAATAGATGCAAAGGACTTGAGAGGTGGTTTTGGAGGTATAGTTTGCTGGCCATCGCCCTGATATGGCATTCGCATTTCGACTGATCTATTAGCCTCGCTCTCTTATCGCATATCAAATGCCTACCAAGCTCTTCATGTTGGCCTGCACTATTGATCGATGAGGCTGTCGTAAGAATAGTACAAAACAGGGCAGTTAGGCAGGCATATCGCCAGGAAAGCGAGAGACGGAACAGCATCGTAATGACAGCACAAGACAATTACCGCAGCATGTTCTCTGAAGCGACCTGGGGCAGAGCTTGCTGCTTCTTATGCAGCGTTCATTGGCACGGTTCAGGGTCGAAACGCCCATGATGATCAGCGCCCAGAGGATGCGGGAGGCGGGCGTAAACTAGGGTCCTGAGAGGGCATCAGCCATGCATCAATGAGG
Organism: Phaeosphaeriaceae sp. UM 1110; assembly: GCA_000263175.2. NCBI lineage: Eukaryota > Fungi > Ascomycota > Dothideomycetes > Pleosporales > Phaeosphaeriaceae > Phaeosphaeriaceae sp. UM 1110. The sequence continues at coordinate 6,167 of AJMS01009875.1, forward strand.
CGTCCAAAGGCTGGGCACTTCAAATGCCTGTCGCAAGGCGTTCTTTGGCACCAAGTATCGATAGTAACGTGCTGTATATACATCGATATGGCTGCTCAATGCGTTGTATGCATATGTGATCGATGTGTAACACAATTTACAAAAGTCGTGCTTCGAGGTTTCCATCTCAACCGGCTCGAACTGAAGCACAGGCCCAACCTTAAAATGCCCACCACCCCACCTCGCCTGCGAACGCCCCACTTCACACACAGTCGATGAAGCATGTGATTAATGTACATACAAAGTACTTATCGAGCAAAAAGACCTGTAGACGTCATACTATGACGAAAATGGCGGCAAAAAAGAAATGACGATGGTGACAAGAGTGGGATTCGACTAAATCATGTCAGTACAAGTACTCGAATCGCCGTCTTGATGGAGCATCACACTTACACCCACGCAGATTTCTCTACTAGCACCTGAAGCTAGCGCCTTAGACCGCTCGGCCATCTTGCCAAGAGTTGATTCTATAATTGCTGTTTAATTGGAATATGTAGTCCTTGTTGTGGTGGGAATGAACGTCTGCTTGAACCACATCTCGCCAATGATCGCCGGTCAAAATCCGAAGCTCGAGAGCTTGCAAAGGAGGAAGGATCCACTAGGTGGGGTGTTTGTATGACTGGAGAAAACCAGAACCGTGCATGTACCCGCAAGCTTTGGTCACAGGAATTTCATGCCGCCAGTAATATTGACGACATGAGGTAAAAGGGTCTGATTGATCTGTAGGCTAGATATGCATATGTGGAGAAAGAAAGCTATGAGCGTCAGGGTACGGCTCAGATTCGACGACGTCAAACATATATCTCTGCGGTGAGACGTGGGAAAATACATTCTCAAACTGTCAAAGCCCAATCAGAAATGCGTTCAGATTCCATCTCACCTAGTCGCGCACCATTGTATCCAACGGGTGCAAATCTCGTAGCTGCGTGGCATAAGTTCAGTCCTCTTTGCACTTCACTTCCACCATCGGTCCATCCCTTCCAAATCCCAACGCATCCAACATCTGGAATTCATCCTCCCTCTCTCGACCCTCGCCTAGTCCCTTTCGTCCCCCACCCCTTCCTCTCTCATCCGCTGCAAGTCTCAGGTCGAAGCGCCACAGCACATGCGCAAGAGTCAGCTTCAGCTGCAGGTATGCAAGATTCCTACCGCTACACATGCGGGTGCCGATGCTGAACGGGTTGAATGCCTTTCGAGCAATTGCAATAGCCTCCGGTGGATTGGTAGAAGACTCGAGCCAGCGATCCGGGCTGAAGGTGGACGGATTGGGAAAATAAGCTGGGTTATTGTGGATGGCGTACATGGGCACACCGACTACAGTACCGGCTGGGAAGAACTCGTCGTCAATTTTCATGCCACCTGGAAGAATGACGCGTGGAAGATGTGATGGAACAGGTGCGGTGCGTCGGAGTGTTTCTTCGATGCAGGCATAGAGGTACGTGCAGGAATGGAGTTCGGCTCCATCGGTAATCTGAGATGATGATGAGAATATGGATCTTGAAGCTGATTAGTATGTGGTGGTTTGAAAGCATCGAATCTGACATACCGGACTTCTTCAGTGGCCTTGTGCAGAGTATCAGGATTATGCAAGAGATAGAAGAATGCTCCTGCTAGTACACTACTATAAGGGTCGGCTCCAGCGTTGATCATGTTCAGGCTCTCGTTTCCAAGGTCAGCAAGCGATGGTCGCAGTCCCGTCTTCTTATCTTCAGCATGTATCAAGCGTGAAAGAAAATGGATGGGTTTGCTTTCTGTCTGCTTCTCTGCTTCGGAAGGCGAAACATGTGCTTGTGCCTGCTGATGCGAGAAGTCGATTAAGCGATTATTGTCCTTGACTGGCTTGCCTCCCACTTTCTCAAAGAAACTTGTTCGCAAGAGTGGGCGGACGAGAAAGGCCAAAGGCAGGTATGAGACCTGCGGGTTTGTCAGAAATCGAGTTCATACTTGAAATGAATAAATTCATACCCAATACATGAGCATACTTGCTGGTAAGACCGAATTTGCCAGGTCCCGATGTTCATCATTTTGCACCGTTTGGAACTCACACCCAAACACCAACGCACCCATGATGTCGAATCCAAGATACGTGCTCATCTCACTTGCATTCCACTTGGAGCCCCACCCCGCAGTCTTCGGCGCCAAGGTGTCACAGAATCTTGTAATGATGCCAATGACTTGCGACTCATTCGCATTTAGGGATTCAGTTGAAAATGCTGGGCCCATCCATCGTCTTCTGACAGCATGCATCTCTCGGTCGATTTCAGTAAAGCTGCTATATGTTCCGGCGGCGATGTCGAACGTCTTGTACCACTCTCCTTTCTTCACATTGGCAGATCGTGGTCCATATATTGTGCTGAGAGCTGAAGCAGTGTTGAAAGAGAGTGAATCCGGAGCAATTCGGACGATTGGACCTTCGATCATTAGACGATTCCTCGAAGTTGAAAGAACACCATCTGTCAGGACAGGGAACGCACCATAATTCTCGTGGTCTTTCAGATGCCAGATATGCCGGTTGCCCTTGAACGCTTGATACAACAAAGGCCAGCCGCTGAGCTTGTAAACGAGAGGTCCTGGATATTTTGCTAGCGGGTGAAAGTAGACGCGATAGATCGAGAGAGCAACGACCTGCACATTTCAGTATATCTTCAATTTCTTCAACAAAGCTGCATACGTAAAGGATCAATCCGACAATGACACAGTTCGTCACCACGTTGACAGGGTTTGGAGGCAAACACGAGCTGATCATATCGGACAGTCTTCTACACCTCAAACAAGCTGTTCACTTGCGGTGGAAGATTCAAGGCATCTGATATCTTTACATGCCCAGTCGCCAGCATAATAGCAGCAACATACGTAATGACGCATAACACACTTTTCGATAAGAGAATCGGTATGTCTCATGCGCATATCTAATACCGACATGTCCTGAATGGTAGATAATCCGTTCGACCCCGCGCTCCTGCCGTTTGAAGCATATGCGGGGCACGACGTGCAGGTCACCTACATCCCATTACCACACCATTTCAACTCCATTGGTGCGTCAGACTGTCAAGATTTCTGTAGTTAGAATATGTCTGCTACACAGCAGAATTTACTTGAGAAGCGGCCGCTCAAGCCCGCAACGAAACCTATGACGTCAGTCTCGTCGACACAACCGCTCGCGAGCAAAGGGGAGATCGCAGTAAGTCTCGAGCAGAAGAAGAGTAAAGGCGAGTTCCTCAACGTTGAATAATGAATGAAGTCTGACGAGGGAACAGTCATTACATTCAATCCGTTACTGACGCCTTCCGCATTGCTGGACCCCAAGGTACTGGAGCGGAGGCAGAAAAACCTTGCGCAAAGGTGATGGACTCCGCATCACATCGCCGAATACGCAAATGCTTTTGCGACTTCATGAGTGTCCCTGATCTCGCAAGCCCGCATTACCAAGGTCAACATTCGCCTTTTACTAAGTCGCAAGCATTCCCAAATTGATTCGAGCTTCACCAACCAAGATCGCGGGCAATAGCATAAGCACCTCCCCACAATCTGTGTATGTGGTCTAGTTTCATCTTACATGGCGCTTCGGCTAGCGCTTCTCAGTAACCAGCTCGTTGCTACGAGCGCTCCTTTCGGCGACTTTCGTTCAGGATCGCGGATTTCTCCAGAATGTCTCCGCTTACGACAGACTTTCCGCAACATGATTGGCTACGTGTGTACCAACAGAGTACATGAAGCCGTTTCTGCTGACGAGATTCATGCGGCGCGGGTAACGCCTTCAATCCTCTTCCACGGCTCGTCCGTCGCCAATTGTGCGCGCGGCACACAGATAAATCGGGTTAGACCATTCGACAACAATGTATATATGGTGCCTCACGCCCCAATGTCACTGAGGGACTTTAGTATTATCCTCAACTGATTTTACCTCAACTACTTCATACCTTCAACACGTAATAGAGCCCACAATGTCTTCATCCGGCAATTTCTCGGAAGAAACCAAGCACCTCTGGCAAGATGCCGGCATGGCTGAGCGCTATGTCAACGCCGAAAATGCTACACGTCCAGCTTGCAAATTCCTCGTTAGCAAATCAGGCCTCGCAGGCCTCTCAGAAGATGTGAACATCTTCGATCTCGCAACAGGCACGGGCGCCGCAGTACAGGAGATCTACGACGCCGTCCCGAAAGAGAACTGGAGCAAAGTGAACATTCTAGGCGGGGACGTGAGCGAGCCAATGTTAGCATACTTGAAAGCTCGCGGCGAGCGAGAAGGATGGACTGGACTGTCAACTCGGAATCTAGATGGAAACGTAAGCTCCCATCCTCACTTTCATCTTACATCGTAACTCCTAACACTACCTAAGTCCCTCGACCTCCCCGCACAAACCTACACCCACGCATTCTGCACCTTCGCCGTCTTCGTCATCCCCGAAGTCCTTCCCAAGCTCTTCTCCACACTCAAACCCGGCGGTTTCATCGGCATCTCAACGTGGGCATCGCTGCCTTGGATCCCGCTCCTCCAATCCTCAATCTCTCATATGCCTTCCGCACCTTACAACCCCACCCCGGACGAAATCAAAGCTAAGCTCTACTCCAACCGGCCCTGGGGTGACCCATCGTATGTTGTATCGCAACTCGAGGCTGCGGGGTTTAGTTCTGTCAAGACCGAGACTGTGAAACAGAGAGCGTCGGTTGGTACTGCAGATTTGTTCATAGAGAGCATGCAGTTTCCGCTCATGATGGTCAAGATGTTCTGGCCTGAGGAGAAGAGGGATGATTTACTCAAGGAGCTGAATGGGATTATGAGGAAAGAGGTGGAAGAGGGATATGTAAAAGAGAATGGGAGGGTGGAGATGGGGTTTGAGGCGATATGTGCTTGGGGGTCGAGAGAATAGAGTAGAATTTCAGGAATTCTCGGTTTGGGATCAGTAAGGTGAAGATTGGTATTAGGTTGTAAATAAGGTCCAAGTACACCTACGCCACAGATGCAGATCCCATCAGTCTTTCGAACATAACTCCT
>AJMS01009874.1:0-11194 GCA_000263175.2 Phaeosphaeriaceae sp. UM 1110
GGATGGGGGATGTGAAAGGTGTCGGTGTATTGTGAATGTTAGCTACTAGTCAGACGTCAGATGGGACCGAATATACCATGACGTACTGACGTACCCATTCCCTAGCGCAACCGCTCTTTCTTCCGACACATCGTCTTGCCAGCTGAAGATCTCTATTGTTGTAGTCATGCCAGTGGTGTGCGGTGCTCTGGAACGTAATAAGAGCAGGTCATACCTTGCGCAGCTGACGTATCAATCGCTCAGCCGTTAGTATGGCGTGGACTGTGCGCCGTTACCACGTGTGTCAGACCGCGATGCTGGGTATCGTAGGGCTCTAGGGCTCTGGGAGGGCTGAGGTTGGCTGCTCCGCGGCGGTGGATTTGCCGGCGTTGGTGCGAATGGTGCGAAAGCTGGGGCAGCTGAGGATTTAGAGTATGCGCTAAGGTCTAGGCGGACTGCCGGGCATGTTCACGATCCTCAAGTCCCAAGATCGCGGGGCGGTCGGACAGGGATCGTAGCCGCATAGTTACTTTATTTGGGGGGTTTTCTTGACCGTATCGGTGAGCAAGGACCAAGATCTGGACGAATTGCGGATGTGTTTGGAGTCATTGGCATTGATATGTATGCTTGATCATGATAAATATGCACATGAAGGTTTGGTGCGAAGGAAATTGCTGAGGGCTTGAAAAGAAAAGCAAAGATTAGAATGGAAGAAGGAAAAGTTAAAATAATGACAGCCCAAAAAAACAAATCAAAAGTCCATCACTTTTGTCTCACCAAATCCCATAGTGCCAGGCAAGTCGCATCGTCCTTCCAAAACGAGGGTCCAGGATACGTCTCATCGGCCGTGCTAGTGAAGAATAAAAGGCGCCAACGCCAACGCCAGCGCTAAGAAGTGACCGTCCAAAACTTATCAAACGGCTCAAATTCAAGTTTGTATGCTGCAAAGAACGTGTGACCAGCACCAATACGGGGAACGGTAGGATAGCGACTCAGTGGGAGGCTCGGCGTCGCCGTGTTCCAGGGAGAAGAAAGTATGTATGCGAATAGTCGAGCGAAGAAAGAGGGCCCAACTGTCCAAAGGTACGAGTAGAATCGGATCATGTTGCGTAATGAGGAGGAAGCTCAATGACGTGTTTATCGAGGGGTATCGAGGAAGAATTGCGGCTGATGCTGATAGGAAGCCGATGCGGAACGTAGCGTGCATTGCGTCACACGTGAAGAGAATCGAAAGGGCTCTGAGTCGGAGCGTTGGCTCACTGTCGGGAAACGAGGATTTGCTGGATCTGAGCCAGCGAAGGGTCCTCGTGGAGCCATTTGCCTTGTGCTGCGTCTTGGTTGCGAAGTGTGCTTTCAACGTAGGCGTCTGTAAGAGCAAGACGTTCCTGAAGCATTGTTAGACTTTGGTGAATTGCATTGGGATGGTTGTCTCTAGAACCAGGGGCCGTCAACTTACGTTTCGAAGGGTAGCATCAGCCTGCTGCAATGCTCCAAGATGACTGGCGTTTGGCCTCTGACCTCGCAGAATGCTGTTGCGGCTGTTCACCCATCGCAGGCCGGCATGTGCGAGTAGGTATGCTCTTTGGCACTGGAAGCGCCGCACGGCGGCGTCTGTGATGATTCTGCGGGAAGGAGTTAGTTGGTATTATGTCAAGATCACTCCTACACCAGCATCTCGACTTCTTTGGGCACAATACGACGTCCTCTCATATGAATGTCCACCGTATGGAGTGATGCGACTTACGCCTTCAATTGCAGACGCTCCTGCTCTGGGTTGCTTGCCGAAGCACCGCTGCTTCCAGCGAAAGGGGTCTGGAGGATCGCTTGTGCCTCACTTGCACACTGACGCAGTAGAGAGTAGCCTTCGAGGTAGTACTCCTCCGCTGTTGGCGAGACGCGCAACTGGACCAGATAGTGTTGGAGGTTGCGGAAATCAGTCATGATCTCCGCAACGCGGATCGCGCGGGCATCGTTGACTGCGAGCGGTATCAGTGACTAGGCTTCTCATCACCGTAGCTATGACGACCCAGGAAAGTTGAATGAGGAATGCTTCGGATAGCAAAGATGTAGACTTACGGCCGTCGGACATGGTTGTGAGTGTCGAAAGGAGTTGGGTAAATTGCTGGCGACGATCAACTTGGTGGCTGATAGGCAATAGGGCGTTGAACTGAGGCTTGAACCTGTGGATGCTCCAGTGAGGCGGCGTGGCAAGACCGTTATATAGTGACTATCATTTGGAGGTTCAAGAGAGAAGTATGAAGTATACTCTGCAAGGCTCAAGATAGTCAGGGCCATCCCGCCGCTACTCGTGCTGCCGAGATCCACATTTGGACCGTGGGTAGCCTCCAGCTGGCTTGTCCGGGTGGATTGGAGCCATTCAGCATCACGGATTAGCGATTGAGGCGTTGATGGAGTAGTAAGAGTAGCACTGCAAGTGAAGACATGAAGCAAAACGACCATGCAGGAACCACAACAGGCATCGCAGACTATTTTTCGATCCGTACTATTACAGCTGGAGTGTGCGTGAGGACAGTGCTGCGCTGGGAAGTGTGGCTGGCTGCTCTTCTCAGAGAGGACTGGTGGTGTGGCCGAAACGGGTAAAGCGTGACAGGACTAGCCCATTCTGCGTGCGTGATTGGGTTCCCAAATTAGATGAGCGGTCGCCGGATGTCGCGCTCAGAAAGCCTCAGGCAAGCCCAGTAAGAGTTGACCAGCGTAGGTGCCCACAACGCTTCGACAGCCACGGCTGTGGGCGATTTCATTGGAGTCAGCCACAGGTGAGGCTGTGCAATGTGGCTCGTGGACAGCCAGTAAAGTGACGTCGACGGGCTTGTTCCTGCGTGGATGAGGCTACTGCAGCTGAGATGGGCGTTGGGAATGCTGTCATGGAGCCATGGGCGACGAGGAAAGACAGGCCATGTGGAGCCAGGGCTGAGGTCCCAAGCATCCGCATCGGCTCCGGTTGTAGGTTCACGATGACGCTTATGCAGGATGTGGTCAGTCTAAGTCTCGTGGCATTGTGCTGCTGAAGCACTTCTGACGTCTGAGAGGTCGTTTCATGCTACCTGGAGCTCCGTCATGAATCACATCGCTGTCGAGCCTCAGCGACCCGCAGCCCATCCAGCCCCGCGGCGCTATTCCTCGAACCCTCAATCCTTGTCGGCAATTGACTGCAGGCGTTCGTCGATTTCGTCCTCAGTGAGCGCCCTGAACGTAGGGTCTGTGCCCTCCTGTCCATCCTTCTTGGGGCCTCCCACGATGCCGATTTCCAACTCGCCCTTCTTGAAATCGACCGAGAGCACTGTGCTCAAAGCGGTAATTGCCAGCTCGACCACCTCCTCCCAGCTGCCCTCTGCGTGCTCCTTGTTCTTCAGCTTCTTCTCAAGGAAGTTTAGCGCTTCTTGCGTCTTTGGCCCTGATGCTGTTGCCTTGTAGCCCACGTAGTAGCCCGCAGGATCGCACTTGTACAGCTGCGGGCCGTACTCGCTGTCGAGGGAGATGAGGGTAGTGGCGACTCCCAGCGGCCGCATGTAAGCCTGCACATCCATTAGTATGCCGTCCAGCTTCCCGTATCCCTTGCATTGCTTACGCGCTGTGTGTAGACTTGGCTGATGTTGGCTATCCTCTTGGCCAGGACGTCGCAGGGCATCTCGTACCCAAACTTGTAGCGGAACTCAGCAGCCTCACCCCGGGCTCTGCTCACGGACGCCCTTGCATCTGCAATGGATCCTGTCATGACACAGCCAACCGATGGTGAGAGCCTGAATATGTGCGAGACGGACGAGGGGTCAATGAGCTTGTCCTGCGTGTGTATCAATAGTGTGTCTCGCATGGCGGGGCCTATTAACGTACGGGCACCTTCTTCTGCGAGATGACTACAGCACAGTCCTTGCCCCGTACGCCCAATGATGTGATGTTTGCTGCGGTGATAGCCTTGAATGCATATTCTGTGACGTCCCCAATATTAGCATGAGTGGTGGGCGGAGGGCTGCTCGCTGGTGCAGTTGCTGCTTCGAGGCAGCACCATTCCCCCGAAAGAGGGGTATGGTGCGGACATGAGGTGATGGCGGGGATGCGTACCGACTTGGTAGAGGCGACCTTGGTCTGAGAAGATGGTGATGTGCCTGTCGTAGCCTGCACTGCCTGCGTGACGGGGATAGTTGTTAGCATAGGTGACGGCAAACAGAGCTTCGAGGCCGACTGCTCACGCACCAGACATGATGGCGGCGGTTCCTTATGTGTCTTTTGGTTGTTCAAATTCAGCTACAGCTCGACGGGATTTGCGTAAGCTCCAGAGGCGCGGTATATGGGGCGGGCAGGCGATGTCGACGTTGCAGTTGGTTGCCCTACGCGTGTGCTTCCGCCTGGGAGCTCGGGGATCGCCTTCGGCGCACGGGCCACTCCGCTGCTCAGCAGCTGCGAAAACCTCTGCGCTGCCTCTCATTCGACCTTCGCAAACATATAGACGTGCTGCTGCTCGAGCTGATTCGGGCATGAGCGAGAGGAAATGATCGCCGCCCAAGGCTCGTAAACCCTCTCCATATTCTACATTCGCAATGGCAGAGGTCGGAGGCAGGATACCCGCCTGGAAACGGCTGGGACTGGCCCTGAAGAACGAAGCACAATCCGGAGTCACCTCGCCTGAGTCTGCGACTCCTCAGAGTGATTCACAACACCAAGCACCCTATGATGCTCACGATGGCACTCCCGGCCATGTGCTTTCGTCCACTGAGCCTGCCGTAAACGGCAAACCCTCAAAGCTTGGCAAGCGGAAACACCAACACGACGCAGCTGATGAAGACGGCAACACTACCAAGAAGGGCAAACAATCAGACATCGAAACCCATATTCCAGTCATCACAGAGACGACAGGTGCCAAAGTGCAGACAATTGACTCGGAACCGCCAGTGGAACGCGCTCAACCCAAAGGAGACCCCAATTACCGCAAGAAAAAGGCAAAGCCAAACAAGAACAAGAGACGGAATCATGAGGACGCCTCTGCGGAACTCGCGCTACGGGAGAAGGAAGCGAACGGCAACCGTCTAGCTCTCTCACCTGACCCTACTGCGCCAAGTAAAGGACGACGGACTTTACTTGCGTCCACTGAGATTGACGAGCAAGCCCTAGCGCCAGCCACAACACCACAGCGCCTTCGTGGTACTAGCAAGGACAGTCACAAAGACACCTCTGGTTCTCCCATTGCCATCGACCGGCGCAAGTCTGTTACTTTCACTCCAGACACAAAGAGGGTGGACGGCAGCAGTGGCCAGGACCTTTTCAAGAAGTGGGTTGCAGAGCAAAAGGGATCGAGCGCCGACTCTACGACAGAGCCCGCCAGTGTTCCGTCATCGTCAGTCGCCGACGACAAGTCGAATCCATCAGCTGCAAAAAGAGAGAAGAAATCCCAACCGCCTGCAGCAGCACAGAAATCAATGACCAAAGAAACGTCAACACAGAATACAAACAAACAAGAGTCAAGTTTAGGTACGCCTGCTGCGCCCGCCACTGCCGCACCGACAACGTCGAAAAGCAAGAAGAAGGATCCATCACTGTACACCTCGTACCTCGAGCAATACCACTCAGATCGGGAACACTGGAAATTCAACAAAGCGAAGCAGAATGACGTCATTGACAATGCTCTGAACATCTTCCGCATTCCCGACGAGCACGCAGAGGCACTATTCGAGTACGTTCAGGGTTTGAAAGGAGCAGGAGTCGTTGAACGGTTGAAAGGGAAGTGCGAGGCACTGTTAGTGGAGCTTGATAACGAGGACGCAAAAGATACGGACATGGGAGACTTGGGAGCACGTCAAGCGCTCCAAGACGAAGCTCTTCAGACTCGATTGGCCAAGGGGCAAAAGCGCCGAAAGGTCGAGGGTGATGTTGAGGCTTTATCGAAGCACGCGAACGGCGACGCATACATTCGACGACTGCGACGGGCACGTGCCGAGGCTCTCTTGAACGCCTTGGGGCGCGCGTCACCCATTCTGCCACCCACGAACCCGACAGCAATCAATCCACTGGCGAAAAATCTTCCACCAATGCGCGATTCAAAGAAGCGCAAACGTCGCGGAAGCGTGTCTAGCGACAGCAGCTCGGATAGTAGCTCAGACGATAGCAGCAGCTCAGACGACACCTCCTCAGAAGAAGAGAGCGACTCTGAAGCTGAGTCTGAGGAGGCTGAGTCGGATTCTGATTCTGATTCTGATTCTGACTCGAGTGCCTCCGGCTCGGATCCTGATGAGGAAAGTGGCAGCGGCAGCGATAGTTCGTCGGACGATGAAGATTCTGAAAGCAGTGGTAGCGACAGCGACAGCGACTAATCTTGTATATATACACTTTACTACTCAACTCGTCATGCGAGTATGCGGTGCAGTTGCAGTCCTCGGAGTTAAGCTGTGTACGATACCAAATACGATCTAGTGCTGCCATATTCCCCGCCACGTGCATGCGCATCAGCATGCAGGTGCGGCTGTCCATTGTCGATTCCTGTACGCGAAACATACTTACAAAATACCTTCAGCCAACTTTCGATGATTGACCAGAGCCTGAATACGCTCGTGCCTATTTTACCAGATGTCGCTTAATTCCCTGCCTACAGAGCTGGTTGAAGCTATCGCCACTCATCTTGACAATCTTGCAGCTTGCTCAATCCGTCTTACATCGTCATCGCTGAAGCGCCAATCACTACACGTATTCCGAGACCGCTTCTTTCGCAAACGCTACATCTCCTGGACAAAGCGTGACCTTGATCAGCTTGTTACTATATCCGCCCATCCAACATTCGGACCCACCTTGCAACATCTCAGTATCGACGCAACGCCGCGGCATTCAATCTCACTACGGCGACTACGCAAGAGCATATCCGAGTCCGACGCCATCATCAGTGATTCGGAAAATATCGTCTTCAGGAGTGAGCTTCAGGAGCAATATATCGGGGAGGAAAAGCATTCGAAAGAGCTGGCCACCTTCTTCAACGAAACGCGCTATGATCAGAAATGTCTCCAAACCGTCTTCGATCAGTCACCAAACATAGAGAGCGTTATTTTCCGCTTTGAAGGCATGGATCAGAAGTATGGCAAGTTTGGCCGTCGGTACTGCGAAAGCAGCCAGCATGAGATGAGCCGGCCGTATGTGAGCACTATGGCTGCCATCGCCGCTTGCAGCATTCACATCAAAGAAATTTCCATCGATCCTGTCTACAATTACGGCGCTCTTGGTGTCGGTCGACTAGAGAGCCTTGCGCCGTCGCTGAAGAAGTTTGATCAAGCTTTCGCAAGACTCGAAAGGTTGGAGATCAACCTGCGTGACTGGCGCTACCCGGACATTGGATTCGAGCTAGAGAGCGACAAGGCACCATTCGTCGTGCGATTTCTCACAAAGGCGCATAATGTACAACATCTTAGTATCAGCTGCTACAGTAGCCTTGAGGCGGATCTCATTGGAGATATGGCGCGTCACTGCGACTTTGGCAATTTGGAAACGTGCAAGCTATCGCATTTTCGACTGCATGACATGGCGGATCTAGGCCGATTGCTTAGTCCGTCTTTCTTGACTTTGCGCTGCCTCACGTTAACTCATATGGTGCTGCGTGGCCAAGATCAAGAATGGATCGAGCTACTGCGCGCACTCGCCACTGATGAAACTTCTCTGCAGGCTTTGGAGCAGATGAAGCTGGACAATCTGTACACTAGAAGTGGTGCTAGATTGCAGTTCAAGGGTGGATCGAGCCCGAGGTTGATGATTGGTACTGGAAGCAAGAGTTGGAGAGCCGAGTTGCTGGCACAGATTGATGACATTAGCGAAGGAACTTGGGGCCCACCCTGGCATCTCGCGGTAGTTTCTTACCCATTCCATCGGGGCGGTTCCTAGAGAGACCCTCTTCTATCTTCCTCTTTTCGTGGCGTTTTGATCAACAAGTTCGACGGTGGGTGGGAATTTGTGCGTCGATTAGACTTAGCTTGGAGCGTTATGTGGTACCCTGCGACCAAATGTCCTCAACCACGGTAACAATGAGTGACTAAACGGCGATCTGATCCGCACAGCCAGGAACACCTTCTCCGCGGCTAATGACTTGCACGTCACGAAACAACACTGAAATTAACATCAGCCCAAAGGGTGGAGTACCTTTACGTATCCACAGCCATGTCTCGTCGACCCGCTGAACGCGACAGCCTCATTTGGGAGCCCATCGCAAAGCCCCAGCCAGTATATGCGCCACGGACGTTAGATCTTGTCCGCCGTGAGCAGCTTCCGACGACCGAGTCGAATTCCTCAGACACCAACACCCTGTCTATGCAATCGTTACAGCTCATTGCTAGCTCAGAACCCAATGTACCGGATGAGATGAAGTGGGTCAGCGGTATTCATCAGCAGATTAATGTCAAGTTGCCTGGATACTGGACGCATGAACGATCGTGAGTACTTCTTCGCCCTGGTTGAGCATCGTGGAGAGTTATGCTGATGTACTTCGCAGCGCGTACCTACAGCAGGTAGCAGATGCAAAGAAGCGTGAGCGCGAAAGAGTTCAGCGAGATGACCCACCTGTCGAGGCGAAGCAGGACCAGTGCAAGGACGATCTGCATGATGAGGGTGCGGCTGTGGATTCCAAAGTCAATGCTAAAGACGAGGGCTATGGCTTTTGGGAGTCTGTTGCTAGGTGGAGGGCATGGTTGTTGGAATAGTGGCTATTCTTCAATTGTGTATAGTTATATATACATAAGCCCTCAGATGCTGATGAGAGAAACGAAATGCTATCGTTCAATACAAATGTTCAAATTGTCCAATCCAACAGCCTCACATTGATGTACTATGCTCGACCGTCTAGCCCCAAACAAGCCGGCGCTACCCGAAAACAGCAACGGCTTTCCAACCGCTTGCCTCTTAGCTTAACTCTCTCATATGCCTCTCAAATGTCCCCAATACCCCTGCCAGAGTACCATGACGATGCGCCCCCGTACCAAGAACTCATTCGAGATGCCGCCATCGATCTCGAAGAAAAGCTCGCTGAACACAGCCGGTCCAAAGAAGGAAATGCATTACCCCTCATCTACCCCGAGCTAGTAGCGCGGTCCAAGAAGTACGCTGGATCGTACATATACTTGATGGTAGCCATCATAGCTGGCGAGAGGCTATTAGCTGCTACTTCTCATTCTTGCAAGGATGATCTAGAGGTGCGGTTGAGCCTTGCTGATCTTCTGGCTCGACGCTCAAAGTGGCATCTGCTCGTTCGATTCAAGGATCTCGAGCGCGCATTTACGCTTGCGAGCGAGGTATTGGAGAAAGCACAGGGTGATGAGATACGAATCACTGCGCTGAAGAAGTTGAGCGCCATGTCTGAGGATTGGTATGAGCGTGGAGGCGACCAAAAGCAACTGGTGCAGGCGCGGACTTTGTTGGAAACTGCTGCGGAATTGTCACAAGAGCCGGAGCGTAGCAACTTACTCGCCGATGCAGCGTGTCTAAGATTCACAATCGATCCTGAGGCGCTCAAATACAATTTGGACATTCCTGAAAGCGAGTTATCTAAGAAGCCAGTGAGTTGGCCAGCTGTCGCGCACAAGAAGTTCCGGTTCATCGACGCTCGACACTTGGCAGCTGGAAAAGGCTTACGCGTAGTCGAATTCGATGCACTCCCACGTCAACGCTATGTTGCACTATCTTATGTCTGGCGAGGTTCTTACAATACTTCTTTGCAGCCAGCGAGAACAATGAGCATTGAAGGAGCTATTGGTGCGGATCCCATCTCGATCGACGTTCTCGTCACGACCGCTAAATGCGTTGCAACATCTGGCTGCGAGCTGCTTTGGATCAATGGCGTGTGCATCATTCAGAACGATGAGGAAGATAAGGCATGGCAAATCCAGAGAATGTTCGATCTCTACAAGTATTGCAAGCAATGTCTGATTCTTCCCGGCGGCTTATCTCGTCTGGTGCCACTCGATGAACCAACATCCTGGATTCACCGCGCCTGGTAAAGTCTCTCAATGCCACTCTTCAGTGTCACGTATATATACTGATTCATTCTGTAGGACGCTACAAGAAGCCGTCGCCCCCGAGTCCTGCACTGTTCTCTTCGCCTGGCAGCACGGCAACTGCGTCCTCCAAACGCACATGGCTACCTACATTTCCGACGTCGTCCCAGGCGTTGCTGCACAAACGGACCTACACGCTCTCCTTGGTATAAGTCTCAAAGGCCGAGCACGAATCGTCAAAGAACCTCCAGTCCCCGATGAGCCCGAACAGGAAACCGCACTTCGGATACTTATTGACGATGACGAGAGTAACCAAGCTACTGCACTCATCGGCGCCATGGACTATCGTGACCAAGAAGGTCTTGAGGGCGCGATATTGCGCGCTTCGCTAATGCGCGTTGCATCGCGCCCAGCCGACGCTGTATTCAGCGTCATGGGTATCTTGGGCGTGGATTTAGATCCACGACTGTTCGACCCAAATGACCGCAAGAAACCCACCATCGCACTGATGCAAGGACTGTTGCGCCAGGGGAAACGCGCTGAATGGCTAGGTCTAGCGCCGCACATGGACATCAACCCCGAAGTCTCAACCTTGCCCAGATTCCCGACGATCAACGAGGAAGGTAAAGCCATCGTTGAAAGAAAAGGCGAAACTATCACAATTTCGAAAGCGATGGGTCATATATGGTGGCGTCTAGTCGGCGCACCTGGCGGTTCGATGGACGATGATGGAGCGCTGACTCTGAACGTACCCGTAATTTCGACTCGCAAGGAGTTAACTCAAAAGACTCTCGAGATTCGACCGGAGGGATACAGTTTGTGGGATGACAGAGCGTTGGGTGATGAAGTGTGGTATCCTGCGCCCTCGCAATCTGGTCCACCTTATATCGTGAAGATTGGGAATATAGAGCAGTACTCAAACGGTGCCCAGGCGACTATGCAGCGGTCAAGAGATGGGCTAGTGATGCTGGTTGATAAGGGAAAGCCAAAGGACAAAGGGCTAAGGGTGTTGGGATATGCAGAAGTGGGACCGGCGATTGGAGGATTGGAAGGATGGAAGGAGAAAGAGATTGTAATTTCGGCATCTAATTCATGACTAGACCCCACATGTGTTTAGGCAATCTATTTACAGCCTCGCTCTCTCATCATTCTCCAACTTCAATTCTTTCCTCGCACTCGCCTTCCTCTTCCCACTTTCCCCAAACTCCAAACCACCTCCCCTCATCATTTCTTCCTTGCTC
>AJMS01009873.1:0-11186 GCA_000263175.2 Phaeosphaeriaceae sp. UM 1110
TGGCAGATTGTTTCGGAATCTCGTCCGTAGTGTCCAATGTGACCGACACTATGCCCAACGAAACCTTTTGGCTTGAAACAGATACCATGAGCTCTAGCGGACTTTTCTTCATTGTCATTACCGTATTGGCGATCGGAAGTGGAAGGATGTAGTCTTTATGGAGAATGTGTTCAAGTGCTCGGGCGATAAGAAATTAGATAGCAATATTTGTCTCCAACGAATACAAGGATATAGTTGGCTCGATTGACCTTGATCGAAATCAAGCTACCCACAGAGGCAAGAGATGTATATACGTAGAGTTCCCTTGGTGGTTGTACTTTTTATCCTCGGCTTCATAGCTGCGATTGAAGCATATAGCCTCGGAAGCCCCGAATATGCGTAAAGTGTGCGTTGATCCCGTACTGAACTCTAACGTCAGATCTCTACCCTGCATCGGTAGCGTACCGTTCGGGCGATCCGTGCCGTCGTCAGGCTCATCTCGATATCAACCACGGACGGGCCTCCGCGTCGACTCGTACACCTCGGCGAACAACAAGCACGACTGACATATACTACTGTACTTTTTGCGTACATGCGACGATCAATAAATCCCTTCTCAAGCAGAACTATCTTCTTAAGGCTTTAGCTGTCGTATAGCATACATTAGCGTTGCGTAGCCTGCATCAACTTTCAATAAAGTGAAGATAGAAAGACACGACTTGTTGGCTATGACCCTAAGAGGGGGCCCAGCAGATCGCTCCAGGTCGCCTGCAACCGAGAGGTCAGCTATATCTGACGTTATATCATTCTCCGCCAGAGATCAAGTCTCGCGTTTGACGAGTTCGTTGGTTCACAGACCATTGCAGCTTCAATTGATTAATCTAGTTAAGTGGCCTTTCAGAGTCAAAAAAATTCAAGAGAGTCTCGAAGTCATCTATCACTTCAGCTGTGCTTGGTGAGCATGATTGGGCTGGTATGAGTGCTACACTGCAGAAGCATCCTATCACTGACAAGAACAGACCTCTTCTCTAACAGATATGTCGCATTTCACTCCAATGAACAATCCTGTTGCGTCTCGGTGCGAATCAAGAGATTTTTTGTAAAAATTGAGGGTCTTGAATGATTCCTGGTAGGACTGACAGTGGATTTCCCAAGCAAGTCCTGTGTTGAGATTGTAGGCATGCTTATTGAGTCTTAGGCTATTCTGTGTAATGTATCAATTAATTCAATATTAGATAATCATTTCTAGGCTATAATAAGACGATTTAATCTTCTTACCTACTTGATGCTTACTACGCCTGTTATTACGTGCCTTTATTATCTATCTTCCTCGATATACTCTTTTGGACTACGCAATCGACCATGGGATCGTATTTTGGATATGAGTCTTTTGAACCAGCTTTGAAAGAAGTTTGCAGAGCATTGTTAGGTCTTCAATGGTTCCGGGCCCGCGCGATGGTCGCATGTTCGAGCGTGGGACCGAAGGGAACGCTAAAGCCGGACAAATCGACCAACAAATCTGAATTGAGATCTGCGGTAATGCACCACCATCTATGTACTGAGTCTGACAAAACATGCTACACCCGAGATCTTGAGTCTACTGGACATCTCCGGACAGCTGACAGACGCCAGTGTTCTATATCAAAGCGAGAAGGCCCGTTGAACCATTGCAGTTTATCGCCGCGTCTCAAACTATATTACGATATCTTCCTACATCGCCATGCTGACGAAGACATCAGTAATCGATTTCAGAGATTGTTATTGGTTAAGAAGCAGCAGCTTTTCGCTGACCGTCTAGTGCAATTGTCAACATGTCGGTACATTGTCGAGATCTGCAAGACGGCGAGTCGTAATCCTCAAACTCAACATTGGGGAGTAGTATAACATGATCAATGACTTGATTTATGTATCGGATGTCATGATCTTTGTCACTGCCACCAACGTTATTTGCTTCATCTAATCTCTAATCTCCGTCATTGTCCCAATAACAAACCACACTCCCTACAGCACGGGAACACTTCTCGTCAGTAGAAGTGATAAATAAATGTCAAGCATGATCCAGCGAAAGCCTCTCGATATCTTTGTCTTTGGAACTGGAGGTAGGAGCTTCCTGATCATGGACAAATACCCAAGCCAAACTTGAGACCAGCTGCGCTTGTACCGGACCTAATTACCACCAGGCGATCTATTGGCTAGAAAGATTGTTGCGAAGTAAACTGAACTTTACTTGTTCATGTATAATTGCTCCATGCAATTGTGTGATGTAGTATCTGAGCCAGAGTTGTCAGCGGCCAGACTGCTATGAGGCACAATGAAACAAATGATGGATAGTTCTGAACTTGTCCAAGATCGCAAGACACAGCTGTTCAAGGCATACATCAAAAAAGCCCCATAGTCGATCTTGTGCATTGGCACTCAGCAAAAATGGGCAATACCACCGTATTCATCAATTCTGGCATGACTGCAGATTACTTCATGTCGATTACCATCCCATTTGATGTCAATGGCCAAGCTAATGATGGGTACAGGCTCTGCATTGCAATGTCTGCAATATCAATCTGGGCGACCGTCCCGCTGATTACTCGGCTCTTCACTACTACCATGAGACGCCGCTCTGGGCTGTACTTCTATTCCATCTTGATCACATCTATGGGCATCTGCGTGCGACAGATTGGCGTCTTGACAGTCTGGTTCTCGCTACACTGTCCATGGGCGATTCGTCGTATTCTCGTCGAAGCAGGATCCATGGCCATGGTATAAGGCTTTTCTCTCGTCTTGGTATGTACCTGGTCATCATTGCAGATGAGTTCGCTGTGCTGATATACGGATTAGTATAGTCGATTGAATCTCGTCGCCATGGACCATCGCATCCGTCGTGCCGTGCTGGCCATGATGATCTTCAATGGGTTTGTGTGGCATGTCGCGGTCATTACAATTAATGGAGGAATACGATTCTTGATGGAGAGGGGACGAACAGATCGTACGTAGCCACTCTCTATCGCTCCACCGAGGCCAGATACTGACTCTCCCATACAGTTTTGCCCGCCTGGGAACGAGTCCACGTACCGATCGAGGAGACCAAGGTCGTCATGTTCACTACTCAAGAAATTGTCGTATCGCTCTTCTACGTTCGTGCAGCGTATCGATATCTCCAAGGAAAGTTCAATACTCCCAAGGGAAAAGCGCGTAGTGCCATGACTTTGCTGCTCCTTATCCAAGTCGTCATCATCGCGTTAGATATCGCCATCTGTACATTGAACCTCGTTGGTGAAAGACAGTTGAAGGTCATCGTGCACAGCTTTGCATACGCGATCAAGTTAGAGCTGGAGTTTGTGGTGCTAAATCAACTTATCGAGATTAGTAGACTGGTATTGCCTGGAATTCCTTCCGGCGGGGGCGTGGTAGGAGGAGACGGACCAGACGACGCCGCGGGTCGAAAAGTCGCAGTCAGAGTGGATGAGGGCGAAATGTCGGTTCGCAAGAGTGCATCAGACTCAGCGGTGGACGTGGAGTCGTGCAGAGAGCTCGGCTCGAGCAAGAACATGGACTTCATCACGACGCCACAGCACATGGATTTGAGATGAAATTCACCGGTCTGTCTAGTCAATACATATTGTTCCCAAATTGGCGTGCGCGGAGGTGATGTCGTTGGGCGAGGTATTTTCGTGTAAAGTCGGGCGCGGACGGGAGTGCTTGGGTTTCGTCTCATGGGCCAAGCAGCAGCCGAAGAAGTCCCGCCAACGTGCTGCAGCTTCAAATCCAGCTCCACCACCTACGCACTTGACGATACCCGCCGCCCACACTCCCCGCTCTGCCTTCGTGACTGTCCTCCAAAGCCACGATGCAGGCCCTCCGATACCCCATGCGCTCGGCGCTCACAAAGGCGGCCACCAGGCAGTATGCGACCGGCTCTTCGCAGTACGCCGAGACCATTAAGAACCTCCGCATCAACGGCGACACCAAGGTTCTGTTCCAAGGCTTCACGGGAAAGCAGGGCACGTGAGTGGAGCTGCAACGCAAGTTTGCATCAATGCAGAATGCTGAGATTGGCACAGTTTCCACGCACAACAAGCTATCGAGTACGGTATGCGCCCAACCCACCCACTAGCTCCACAGCAAAAGAGAAGACAATTGACATTGGCTTTCAGGCACAAATGTCGTTGGAGGCACGAACCCTAAGAAGGCCGGCTCAGAGCACCTCGGCAAGCCCGTCTTCGCCAGCGTAGCAGATGCAATCAAGGAGACTGGTGCTACCGCATCCGCCATCTTCGTCCCGTATGCGCAGCCCAAAGTACATGAGAGCGCCACAAAGATAAGCTGACAGCTGTATACAGCCCTCCCGTCGCCGCAAAGAGCATTGAGGAGGCCATCACGGCCGAGGTACCTCTGATTGTGACGTAGGTGTGCATGTTCAAAACGACTACACCAAAAGCTTACCGCAAACCAGCATCACCGAGGGTATCCCGCAACATGGTATGGCTAACAATTTTTACTCGACAAGCAACAGAAGCTGATGATAGCAGACATGGTCCGCATCACCGACATGCTCAAGTCGCAGAACAAGTCCCGCATGGTCGGCCCCAACTGCCCCGGTATCATCGCTCCCGGCCAATGCAAGATCGGTATCATGCCCGGCTTCATTCACAAGCGTGGCCGTGTCGGCATCGTCTCCCGCTCCGGTACTCTCACCTACGAAGCCGTCAACCAGACCACCCAAGCCGGCCTTGGCCAGTCGCTCGTCGTCGGCATTGGTGGTGACCCCTTCTCGGGCACCAACTTCATCGATTGCCTGAAGGTCTTCTTGGAGGACGAGGAGACCGATGGTATCATCATGATTGGCGAGATTGGTGGTTCAGCTGAGGAGGACGCCGCAGACTTCCTCAAGGAGTACAACACGGCCAACAAGCCTGTTGTTAGCTTCATCGCCGGTATCTCTGCGCCGCCTGGCAGGAGAATGGGTCACGCTGGTGCCATTGTCAGTGGTGGCAAGGGTGACGCCAACTCGAAGATCAACGCCCTTGAGGCTGCTGGTGTCGTCGTCGAGCGCTCGCCTGCTGCCCTCGGAAAGACTCTGTACGACCAGTTTGTCAAGCGCGATCTGATATAAGTAGTACGGGGAAATGCTGGTGAGGTTCCAAGGTTCAAGTTGACTGTCAATGTAAATTTAGTCAGATGAAGCAAATTAACGCTGTACCTGAAATGCTATGAATATGCTCGTATCCAAATGTACTTGTGCTAATTTCGACATGTGAGTCGCCGCAACGTTGATGATCTGCAAGGGCCTCCAAAAAAAGTTCCCCGCAAGACCTCCGAGCCGCCGTACCGATTACTCTCCCGACCGCAATACAGCACCACCATGTCCAAGACCAAGACGAAAAAAGCCCGTCGCGAGCTCAAACGTGACGGTGCGCGCAAAATTGCCAATCACCAACGCAGGATTGCAAAAGCCGCGACCACAGCCCCGAGCGCAGTCAAGCCAGTCGCGAAGAAACAAAAGACGACAGACACGCCATCCGCAAAGAAGCAGACTCCGTCCGAAAAGCCCGTGCAAGCCTCTCAAAAGCACGCTGTTCCCTTTGGCGAATACCAACACATTCTCCTAGTCGGCGAAGGCGACTTCAGCTTCACGCGCAGTCTAGCCATCGAACACGGCTGCGCCAACGTCGTCGCCACATCCTTTGATTCCGAACCCAAAGTGCGGGAGAAATACCCGCAATTCGAATCTATCCACTCCGACCTGAACGACCTATCTCCGCCCGTCCCATTGCATCACGAAATCGACGCGACCAAGGTGTCGAGCTACAAGCATCTCAAATGCTCACGCGACGGTGGTGATGATGAGGAAGAGGAAGAGGGAGATGGCTGGGATACGATATGCTTCATGTTCCCACATACCGGCGGCCTATCGACGGACGTGAACCGCCAGGTGCGCGCGAACCAGGCACTGCTCGTATCGTTTTTTAAATCCTGTCTCGAGACGTCGTCGCCGAAGCAGCGGTTACAGATCCTGGCGGCGCAGGCGCATGGGAAGCATCCGAGCCCGCTTGCGCCACGGAGTCAATTCTTGCGAATGGGCGGTCGCATCATTGTTACGCTGTTTGAAGGCGAGCCGTATACGCTTTGGAACATTCGGGACCTGGCGCGACACGCAGGGTTGAAAGTCGTTTCGAGCTCGAAGTTTGATTGGAGCCAGTATCCAGGATATAAGCATGTGCGGACACTGGGTGCGATTGAGGGCGGGGGAGGGTGGAAGGGAGAAGAGAGGGAGGCGAGGATGTATGTCTTTGAGAAAGTGCCGCTTGTTGCGGATAGCGATGAGGAGAGGGAGTTGGAGAAAGAGAGGGGAAGCGGGAAGAAGAGTATAAAGAGGGAAAGAGTGGAGACGAAGAAAAGGACAAGGGAGAGCGAGAGTGAAGAGGAGGATTGAGATGTTACAACCAGAGCATTGCATTACCGTTGATTCCCCTCCCACTGCCATATGGAAAAGAAAGACCATACCAGGTCCACCGAACGCCTCGCTATGCCTAATCTTCAAGAACGGGACTATACAGAGGCGAGATCGACTGTCCACGACGCCTTACAATATATACACCTTGCGCACCTCGCCATCTCGCCAAGCATCGCCATTCAGTCCTCCGACTGGATCCTTTACCCATCCAGCTTCCGTCCCTACCTTCTTGTTGAACGCCTTGAGTCGATCACTGCCGTATATCCTTCCATTCGGTAGCACCACCGGGTCGTTCTCGACGATGCTCTTGGTGTGATGTGCGTACGGGACGTTGCGCGCCAGCTCGTTGAGCTCCGTGCTGCATATGGGGCATACGGTGGTCGTGGAAGATGAGGCGTTGGCCGAGGAGGAAGTATAGGCAGAATGACATGCGGGAGTCTTGAGTGCGGATAGACCAGCAGAGAGGGCGATGTGTAAGAGTGGTCGAGGCGGGAGCGAGTAGAGGCTGTGGTGAGTGGTGAGGAAGAGTGTCGCGAGATGATTCCAGCGCGAGGGCGAGTAGAGAGACTAGAGCACGATTAGCAAATGCAAGACACGATGGTACTGTGAGTTTTGCTCACCACATAAGGCTCTACATCGTCCCACGGCTTGAACGCCAGCAGGCCAGCCGCTCGACGGAACAGCTCAAAGTCTGAAGTCAAGTACTTCTTCGCATGAGCTGTCGCTTCAACGAGCTTCTCCTTTCCAGCTCCGTCTCCAAGGCTCACGCCATGCATAACGTCGCCCTCTAAACCGTCCATGCTGCTCATCCCAGCTTCATGACCTTGTCTGACCAACTCGATGAATTGCTGCAATCTAAGCTCGAACTCCAGCATGCTTCCATTCTTCTTCAACTCCTTGCTATGTTCCTTGCACCAGTCTAGCGCCAGCGTTGTACTCATGCCTTCTCGTAGGCTCCGCTCGATCCGGTGGCATGCGACAAAGGCGTCTACGTCGACGAGATCTGTGATGCCCTTGCTCTGCGCGAGATGCGCTGCTGATTCCGAGTAGCCTTCGCGGAGAAGGTAGTCTACTAATAGTCGCGATAGACGGGTGCGCGACCACTCGTCGTATTTGACGTCAACCAAGCTGTTCACATCGTAGAGATCCTGGAGATGCCGCAGACGTGCTTTGGCGCTCTTGTGTATGCGCAGTTCCTCCTCGTGCAGGGCTTGCAGCTTCCGCTTCAGAGTCTGCATCTTATTCACGACTGAATCCAGCGACTCGAGAGTGCTATCCGTCGAGGCTCCTTTGGACGCTGCTTTGGTCGTTGCCGAGAGCGCGGTGGTGACGTTGGCCGACGAGTGCTCAATCACGCGCTGAGCGTTCTTGAAGTTTCGCCGGGAGAGTTCATAGGGCATGCGGAGTAAAGGTTGGTCCTATATTGAATGTTAACATCTGTATCGCCTATGGGCGTGCGACATAAAGCATACAAGCAGCAGATGCGACTCTGCATTGAGCTTGGTTGACGATAGCTCCGCCATGGCGGGCGATGGCTATGCGATGAGAGTGTGGTGAGGCAGATGTAGGTGCTGCTTGGAAGCTCGAAAAGGGCGTCACAAATTACAGCTGAATATGTGTTGAAGAATCAAGCAAATGGGTGGAAGCATTACATGGTGTTGGAGACAAGCTCGCATGTGGAGCTCGACGAACCAGCTTGCGGGGTGTCGGTCGATCGTCACTGCTCCAGGTCATACTGTGAAGGCACGTGCGTCTGAACCACTCCGCTTTGATTTTGAAGACTACGCATTTGATCTATGTGATATCATTCTGTTCGTAAGTCACAACTCTATAAACTCCTCTAAAACCCAATGCATCGTCATCATGCAATATCCATATGCCTCTGCACACGCAGAAGGGCACTGAAGCAGGAAGCGCGGAGCTGCCAGCCTAATGCAGAGGTATCCTGAGCCCTGCTCATAAGGCCATTACTTTTGTTTGCGCGCGTCCCGCAGTTCAAAAGACGCATGCAACTTCTGAAAACACATTCCATGTCTATCTAGAGGGCTCCGGTCGAAGTCATCTTCTTTCGGAGGTGGTTCTTGTACTCGCCGATGCTTCCGTCCCATCGGCGGACAGTCTTGTGTTCGCACACCATGATGTCCTTTGCGATCTTGTCGAGCAATCTATGATTCGTTAGTTTCAGTTACAACGCAAAATGATTGTAGAGTGCTTACCGGAAGTCGTGAGATACGACAACTACACCACCGCTGAAGGCGTTGATGGCGTCCGCCAGACTGTCAATCGTGGGAATATCGAGACCGTTGGTAGGCTCGTCAAGGAGCAACATGTTGGGACCCTCGATAGCCAACAGCGCGAATACGATACGCGACTTCTGACCGTCGGACAGCGTAGCCATCTTGGCGGTTTGGCCCTCACCAGTCAGACCGTATCGGCCGAGCTGTTGACGCCAGTACTGGTAGTCTTGGCTGATGTGAGCGAACTTGTCGCGGACAAAGTCCAGGGAAGACTTGGTGAGGTCGAGCTGCTCAGCAGAGTGCTGGCTGTACACACCAAGCTTCAAGTGAGTGTGACGAGACACGGTACCGCCAGTAGGGCTGAGCTTGCCGGTGAAAATGTTGAGCAGAGTCGACTTGCCGACACCGTTGGGTCCGACGAGGGCTGTTCGCGAGTCCATGTCTACACCAAAGTCGAGGTTCTCGTACAGGTTGTCCTTGGCCTCGCCAGAGTAGGAAAAGGTAACGTCGTCGAGCGAGAGCACAGGTGGAGGGAGCTTCTCGACATCAGCGAAACGGAATGTGAAGACACGATCGGGCACAACGGGCTCGATGAGACCGTCAGCCTCCATCTTGTCGAGAATCTTTTGGCGGGACTTGGCCTGCCTGACCAAGTTGGCGTAGGTACCAGCGGAAGCAATGAACTTCTTGATGTGCTTGATCTCGTCCTGCTGCTTCTCGTAGGCCTTCATCTGGTTGACCTCCTGCTCAGTGCGCGTCTTGATATAGGTGTCGTAGTTACCTCCGTAGTAGAGGAGTTGCTTCATGCGCATGTCGATCATGTTTGTGCACACACCGTTGAGGAAGTCCATGGAGTGGGAGACGAGGATGAGGGTGCGGTCCCACTTCTTGAGGTACTCCTCGAGCCACACACAGGCCTCGAGATCCAAATGGGCAGTCGGGTCGTCGAGCAGCAGGAGCGCGGGCTTGACGAACAGGGCCTTTCCGAGGGCGACACGCATGCGCCATCCTCCGGACATGTCCTTTGTCTTCTTGTTGATGGTGGTTTTGTTAAAGCCGAGACCAGTCAGAATGAGCGAGGCGCGGGTGTGGAAGGTTGAGGGATCCATGTCCTCCTGGCGCTCGTAGATGTCCTCGAGCATGGGGCTCTCGGGGCCCTCCTTCTCGAGAATGTCCTCGGCCAGCTTCTCCAGACGAGCCAGCTCGTTCTCGGCCTCGCGGACGACCCATTCCAGAGCGCCGAGTTCCGTCTTGGGGGCGCCCTGGTTCAGCAGGTAGATGTCGATGTGGTCGGGGAAGGGGAACTCGCGCTTGTCGATGGCCTTGAGGAGCGTCGTCTTTCCGCAGCCGTTCTCACCGAGCAGACCGTAGCGGCGGCCGTAGGTGACCTCGAGGGTGGTGTCGTTGAAGAGGACACGGCCGTGGAACACGAGCGAGGCGGATGTGATTTTCACGTCGCGCGAGGCGGCGAGCGAGGCAAGCACACCGGTTGTGACGCGGTCGGACAAGCCGTGCTTGTCTTCCTGCATGGTAAGCTTCTGCACCTCCTCGTTGAGCTCGAGGTCCTGTGCGTTCTCTTCATCGCCGTTGACCGACGACGCCTTGGAGGCGTTCTTGGAATTTGCCTTGGACGACAACTTGGAGGTGGCTGACTTCTTGGGCTTGTCGCCAGCGGCAGCGCGCTTGGCCTCGCGGGCGGCTTTGGATGCGGAGACCATGGTGTCGTGTCGGAGGTGAAAATTAAGGACTGACGTTTGTGGTGTCGACGTCCGGGGCAGATGTCGAAGAACGGGAGACAGCAAGCAAGAAAGAAAGAAAGAGATTTAGCGAAAACTCCGTCAAGCACAACGTCAGCCGCGAGCCAATAATGCCCCGCCCCCACCACGCCGCCGGATGCCTAGCACCGCTGCCCTACCGTCGCCTATCTCGCTCGCTATCTATTCACTATTCTTGGGCCCCGACCCCAACAAACATATTTTTTTCCTAGCTGTCGCCACCCGAGATGGCCTGCTGCACGCGCGAAACAACAAGCTGTACACGGTACTTTGTTCTGCCAGCAATCCCACTCTTTCTGCGTGGCAGGCAAGTGAGCACCTCGACCAATCAATCGCCGCACATGGTCATCACCAAGCACCACTATTCGGGGAAGTGAGGCGACTATCTTCAGTTCAGCATCTAACTACTCGGAATGTCTCTGTCGCTTCGACTTGCCACCACGGTGAAGTCCGCACTACTTCGTTCGCTGCTTGAATTTCTCTCTTTCTCGTCCTCCGCGTCCACTACCCCAGCCATTCTCCACTGCAACCTTTCTCTTAGTTTCTCCAGCACCCGAGTCTCTTCTGTGTTCAAACTCAAGTCGTCCGGCAGATTTATATCGTGGCCCGTTATCTGTATTTGCTCTTCCCTTGTCATATTCGTTTTCTTTTCTTCTATTCCACCTTTTGCATCCGGTATTGTTTCCTCATCCCTCCTCTTCGCCCTCCTCAAATCCATTGGCGTCCACCAATACACCGGAAACTGTC
>AJMS01009872.1:0-11183 GCA_000263175.2 Phaeosphaeriaceae sp. UM 1110
GGTTGGGAACGCACACTCGTTGGAATGTTTTCAGCCCGGCGCACAGGTGTCGAGACTTCCTGCGAATCACAGTATAACGCGGGATACTAAAGTCGATTCTCCACGTCACACGCTCCAGATGCATACTAGCTCTATGTTCAACGAATAAACAGAATTTGCACAGCCACCACCAAGCCACTCGCCTCTTCAGCTCGACAACCCAAGTCGCCGACATTTAAAGATACTATGTCAGCAGCTACGGTTGAGCAGTGAGTTATTGCTTTACCATGTTCTCTCCGTTTGGCGATGTTGAGGAGAGCGCAAATCTTATCGCCACATGGCATCCAGAGCCGCAGTTCAGGGGAACCTACGGTATCCTCTCATCATGTCTCATAACCCTAGGTCTTTGCATATGGACGGCAGTTCATCTGAATCTCCCTCAACAATCGGAAAGGAAAACCCAGGTGTGGCGAAAGACGAAATGGCTTCTCATTGCTCTCATGGCGCCTGAAATAGTGAGATCCGATTGTTGATGGTCGATGCAATGCTGATCAACGCAAACAGATCGTGTTCATGGCCGTTGAACAACGCAGAGAAGCAAACTTGTTGCAACGTCGCGTTTGTAAAGCACTCGGGCAATCTCCGATAAGAACAAAATGGCCGAAAATATCGTCATGTCTTGATTTCGTGCTACAGCGAAAACAAGAACGCTGTGAACCTGACCATGAGGTATGAATTCTTCACATACGTCTATCATGTCCCGGCTTCCATCATAGTATCACCTTTTGGGGCGAATTTTCTTTCATTTCAAAAGCTAAATGATTTTAATAGAATACTACGGGTGCAGAGACTCGACCTTCCCGTAGACATAGGTGGACCATGGTGCATGCACACTTCGCTGTTATGGGCGGCTTTTGTTTTGACACCACCCACGAAGAACTGAATTTTTTACCTGCAAAACGAACTCGGGTAACACTCACGAGTAGAGGTCTCATCTGCCTTGCAGATCTAGCACCAGAGCTTCTACCCGATTTGTCCGAGGAGCAAATTCTAGACAAGAGCAAGGCCGACGGATTCGGAAAGACACTGGCGTGTCTACAAGCAGTTTGGTTCTGCGCACAGTGCATATCTCGCATAGCTCTCGGTCTCTCCATCACCCTGCTCGAACTCAACACATTCGCCCATGCTCTCTGTACGCTGCTGGCCTATGCGTTTTGGTGGAGCAAACCTCAGGACGTCAATGAACCCGTGCTGATTCAGGGGCCCGCAATGCACACAATGTGTGCTGCAATGTGCATGCGGAGCCCTTTGGGCTCAACGTACTTTAGCGAGGGGTGGTTTACAGGCGATCGGTTTGTAGGCCGCATTTGGGAGGAAAGTTTAGGCTTCTCATGCCCCCATGACTATGGGTTACCGGAAAATTTGGCCGTTCACGGAGCAGTCAGGGAGCCGATATCTCGCCCCATATACTGTGCGGTACATTTATCAGACGTGGGAGAGACAAGCATCTCTTGCAATCAAGAACAGCAGTAAGGCATGAATTTGCGCCGAAGTGCTACACGCTTACATTCAACAGGCCCGAGCTGGTACCAAAACCAGATATGAGACTATACATGGGGCAGAGCCTTTATGGCTTCGGATTTCGACGCACCAAATGGTACGAATCAACGATTGGAACAATGTTACAAGATATCGGCATACTGCACTTTCGGAGACCCTTCATCGATCTAACCCCATCCGACATTCTACTTTGGCGACTAGCATCACAAGGGCTGCAAAAATACCCTGAGCTATTAGATATCGTTTATGAACCAAGGAACTTACCAGGAAACGAAAACAAAGACTCTAACGCGCATCGGCGTTCACGGACTGAATTCTGCATAAAAGAGGTCCTCAACATGCCGGGTTTTGAACTGGAAGGCGAGAGAACACTCAGCATAAACGTCATGTACACCTTTCTTGTTGCTGGTTTATGTTATGGCATATTGCATCTCTCTGCCTGGCACGCACCTTTCCGATCCAACGTGGAAGCTATCCTGTGGCGACTGTCAAGCATTACACTCATGGTATCTGGATTTGTCCCAATTCTCCTTCGACGAGCATTTATTATCGCCTATCAATTGAAGCAAGTCGAGTTCTGCAAAGGCATCAGCAAGCTCATAGGCGAATTCCGGAAACGTCATCCAATAGCTCACGGCTTGACAATACGACCCCTAGTTCTGGCTGGCATGTCTCTTGTTTATGCTATTGCGACTGGGGGCGTATTGTTATATGTTTTGTCCAGAGCCTACATCATTGTCGAGTGCTTCTTAAAGCTACCGTACCTGCCATCAGCGGCACTAGCGATGCCACTATGGTCGCAGTATTTTTCTCACATAATGTAAATTCCAGAAGTTCAGGTACTTCAGATCGAACAGAGTCTTGGCGAATTCTCGTGACGTGGTCGGTTTGTTGACGTATCCTTGCCGTTAACCCAGCCAAATGCACCATCACTTCGTTAATGATTTCAGTGTTGAGTTTGAAATATGTTTCCATTGTTTAGTCGTACTATAGAAACAGTTCTTGTGCGATGTCACATTTTCTTTCCTTGCAAGTCTGCGATGCCTGCAAAACGAGAGCGCCGTTCTCAAGGACCTAGATTTGTTATTTGATACACATGATCACACGATTCGACTCCGATAACAGATCCTATACGCCATAATCTATGCGATTCACTGTCCCAGATCCTTGTTTGCTGGCCATAGTTATCGTCGAGTGTCCAGTCCTCGAGGTCGGCATTAAGGCCTTTCCGATTGCGCTTCTTTCCTTTCCGACGCTGAGTGTCAGGCTTCTTATAACGATTGCACTTCTTGACTTTTCCGCGATGAGCGTTGATCTCACGATCGGATCTGTTGCTCCGCAATGGGTCAACGGTCTCGACAGGCGATTCCTGGCCTTCAACAAATGTGTCTTGGGTAGAGCGATCTAAGAGCTTGTCAATGTGCAATGCGTAAGGATGGATGTAAGAGAACAAACTTTCATCAGTGTCAATGGTCCCATGCGCTGTCAATAGAAGTTGCTCGACTCCTTCAGAATCCTTGGCTCCATTGGTGTCGGCAATTTGAGGAGGTGGAATCTCACGTGCGAACGTCTTGGGAAGAGCTGAGAGGATGACGGAACTCATCCTGCCGAAGAGCTCGGTGTCTGGAAACTCGTCATATTCGACGTCGTGGAGATTGAAGCCACTACGCGCGCCACCAGAGACTAGCTCGGCGAGAGGCGAGCGTAACCCTGCACTAGAGGGCAGAAGAAGTTGTCCAGATGACTTGAGACTCTCATCTTCTGCATGGCGGCTGCCACCGAACCAGCGAAAAGGGTTAAAAGAGACCTTCTTGGCTTCTGGGACACGTTTCCGGACGACCTCGACCACCGCCGGAGGCTCGATCATGTCCTTTGGTTCAACCTTGAGCAATTTCGCATTGTACGGCCGGGCCACGTTGAACTCCAAGCCTTCCAACAATGCTGCGGGCTAAGGATAATTAGTACATGTCAAAGTAAGGCATTTTCCCTAACCACCTACTCACTATATCACGAGCTTCATGTAGACAAGTAGCGCCAAGCCGCGAGATACGAGATGCAAGATGCAAGATGGAGTGAGATCATAATCATACATTATCAAATAATTGTAAAAGGATAGTACATAGTGATCTGGGGTATCCCTCAACGCCATATCCTGCCTCAATGCTACGTTGAGTAGGGTATCAGGGCACGACGGCCATCTCCAATCCGCCGTTCTTGCCCTGGTCGACCTTCAAGATGCGGCTGCGGAGGACTGGGTGGTTTTCCTTGTCGCTCTCTGCACCACCATTCCCATTCATGGCCGGGAAGTTAAGACGCGAGCCGTTACGCATCCACACGCCTCCCGAGGAACTGCTAGGTGGCGCAGTGCTAAGCGTTGAACGCACGTCAACAGCCGAATCCACGATGCCGAGGCCCTGCACACTCGCCTCCAGCTCATCCATGCCCATCTCATCGGTTCCTGAAGCAGCACGAATAGCTCTTCCACCCGCCTTACCCGCAAATTGACCCTGTTGAACTGATCCAGGCAGGTATATGCGTTTCGCCCCCAGTGTCCTCTTGATGTCCTCAAGCAATACCTCCATCGGACACAGATACGCAATATGATTCCGCTGACACCACGCAAGTACATGTCCAACAACCTGATGCGTTCCATTCTGCACAATCCACGCACCCGAGTCGCCGCCTACACCGAACCCGCCTGCAACGCTCCAGGACCGAGAAAAGGTCTTGCGGTGGTAGATGCGCACAGAGGACATGGCAGGGTTGATCATGCCGCCTTGGAGGCCGGTTGTGCGTCCGAAGCAGTGCACGTTCATACCTCCTAGTGTTGATGCGTCGGCAACGCCGTTGGGGTATTCGTCTTCTTCGGGAGTGTAGTGGCGTCGATCGACGGGCTGGGCGAGATGTGATGCAATGGCTTTTTGGTCGGGTTTCATGGAGCCGAAACAGAAGCGACGACCTCCTTGGCAGATGTTGTAGGGTTGGAGACGGTTGTCGTTGAGTTTCAAGAGGGCCCAGTCAATTTCGTGCACGATGCCGTCGCGCTTCCACCGCCGGATGCCGGAGGAGGCGTGCACGTGGCCGAGTTCGTGGGAGAGCAGGTGTTCTTCATCGCGGTCTTCTTCGTTGGGAAAGAAGTCTTCTTCGACGTCGTCGATTGCGGGTTGGGTGATTTTGATGGATTGGCCCATTCCTGCTTGGATGCCTTCGATGTCGCCTGTGGTAGCGCGGCTGAAGGTGGAATCTGACATTAGCTCGGGTACGTTCTCCTCGTCAGAATCGAAATCTGAGTCCGAGAGGTCAAACGACTCAGTATCATCGTCACTTTTCGAGTAGTCTTCGTCGTCAGAAAGCTCAAGGTCCCACATGGCTGCTGGTTCGTCCGAGTTGAGCTCCAGTCCTGGTTGTGTCCCCATGCTCATCAGCCATGGGTTGCTGTTAGCGCCACTTGCGCTCGACAGCACAGGATCTTTTGGGTAAGGACTCGCGCATTCGTCGTCGCCGCCATCACTCTCGTCGTCCGACGGAGCATCAAGAAGGTGATGTACAGTCATACCAACTGGCTCGTCGTCAACCAAGATCACACCACCGTACGACACAGGCGGTAGGTGTTCCCCATTGAATGCTCCAATAGAAGCCCCGCATAGAGGTCGTTGCTGATGAAAAGGATTGATCACGGCCATATCAGCGTTGTAGCTATCGGTGTTCATCATCGATCGATGGGGAGGATGCTGTCGTCGCGAGGAACGGCTCCTATAGGTAATTAGTCATCATCCAGAGCAAGTGGTTATCTCGTAGCGAGGAGAATACACACTACGCAACGTTAGCATTTTTCTAACTGAAAGGTGCTTGATACCCAGCAGGCGCCATGCTTCCTGTTCGACTAATGCATCCGCGCGAAGCAAGTCACCCCTTCGTATCGAGAGCTTACTTACCATTTTAGAACGTCGAATCTTGCCACGACGCACTTTGAGGTCGAAGACGCTCTCATCGTATCGGAAACGCCGTGCAAGGATGGCCTTGATCTTTGCGACACTGCTGCAGGTGACGAAGATGGTGGGCCGTGCTTTTTCCTGCGTCTCGCCGATAGCAACCAGATCAATACTGATGGTCTCCTCGGAATCTTTGAGTGCACGCTCAATCAGCCGCTCGAGGCGCGGGAGCATCGTTGAGTGCCACTCCTGCA
Source organism: Phaeosphaeriaceae sp. UM 1110 (assembly GCA_000263175.2). NCBI lineage: Eukaryota > Fungi > Ascomycota > Dothideomycetes > Pleosporales > Phaeosphaeriaceae > Phaeosphaeriaceae sp. UM 1110. Next base: position 5,726 of record AJMS01009872.1, read on the forward strand.
CAATGACCGGGGCAAATGTAGCGGGGAACAGTCGCAGCTTTGGTCGCGCGACAGGCTCCATGTCAGTCTCGATCTGTATAGAGGAGGTAATGTATTTGTTGTTGTTTGCTTCGATGCTGCGAACAACTTCAGGCTCTGGTGTGGGGTAGCCTATCTGAGGCCAGTGGCGGAAGCCGTCTGTGAGAAGCGCTTCGATGGTGTTTGTTCGCTTCTGCCTACTCTCTCGCCAAGCCTTTTGGATGACGGTGATCTTTTCTTTGTATCCCTTCAGTGTCGCGTTCTGTGGTGATGACTCAGCACGTGACGCGCGCCAAGCACGTTGGATAATTGACGCAGCCGTAGCAGCTCTCTCTTTTGAGAGCGATGCAACATCACTGCGGTCCTGTGAGTAGGGCGGAGTGTCGACAAGTGTACCTAGATCGAATGTTAGAGAGGTCTAGACGGGTCCAAACTTCCACATGTCAAACCCCCGCGTCTCGGCAGTAAGGTAGAAGCTGCAAACAGCTTGACTTGGAACGTTGCAATAGGCTTGGTGCACTTACCAGATTCTTCGAGGGGGTCACGGGACTCGAAGTCCATGGAGTCCACTTCCTTCGCCTTGGGACTCATCATGCCCAGACTCTCAGAGATGCTCTTGCGAATTATCGAGTGCGTAGAACGCTGCGAAGACATGCGCGTCAACGAAAGATCTGGTGATTTCGGCGCTTGTTTTGACTTAGACATTGTCCGCTCTAGTACCTGTGTGCCCTTCTCAACCCCTCGTTCTACCCAGCGCTTTGCGTTCTTGTACGATGGGCTTAATGGGGCTTCTTGTGCGAGTTGTGGCTGACTGACGCTCTTCCTCTTCAACGACGATGCATTCTGAATCGGGGTGACACTAGGCCGTAGCTCGCTGAGGTCGAAACCCGGCTCGGACTCATCTAGCATACAGCAACGCTGGAGCCTAAGGATGACACGGTTGTAGAGCTGCGCAGGGTCCTGCAGACCCTCAGAGCTATCGGCAGCCCAGAAGCAGTCGCGCACGACTTGCATATATGCTGTGCCACATTTCGACGCAAGCTTGCGGATATAGACATCTTCGATACGGCGCTTGAAGTCGTTCAAAGTGTACTTTGGTTTCCACAAATCACCCAGAGGCTGCCACAATCCAATTTCGAGCAAGATCAAGCCGAGGCTGTACATGTCAAAGTGGGGTCCATAGGGCGCGTCTTTATCCCCAAGAACTTTGGGGTCTTCTGGGTGACGGTAGATGTTGAGTGCTGGCATTTTGGTCGAAGGGTCGAGGTCGTACTCGGAGAAGAGGTCGAAGGAGCAGATGACCGGAGACCGCAGGGTGTACTGCAAAGCTCTGCTGTTTGTAGACTGGCGCCTGGTCTTGCGGAAGACCATGATGTTGCTGCTGTTGATGTCCTTGTGAACAAAGTTGTCGCCATGGATCTTGCTGAATGTAAGAGCGAGAGTGAAGGCGAGGCGGAAGCGGTCTTCAAGGGGTGGCGTGGCGCTGTTGGAATTGTGCAGCGACTTTGAACCGGTCTGCAGTACGCTGAGTAGGGTGACAGGGCGGAGGTCTTCGATAGACTTGTGCGAGTCGGTTGGGCCAGAGTATACTGAGGTTGGGAGCTCGAAGACGAGACCGAATCGTGGTTGCTTTGGGTCCTCGAAGTACCCCACGCACTTTAGAGTACCATGAAACTTATGGTCCCCTGAGAGCTTCGTCAGGATTTCCAGAAGACGCTCAAGGCGGGTTGTGGGTGTGGGCACTCCGGTCGTGCGGTAAGCTGGATCGTAGGTCGCGTACTCTATGAGCACAGGGGTTTCGGTCGTGCGACCACCGTCAGTCTTCCAAGGGCTGGTCGAGCTGATTCGCGTACGCAGTCGGCCGATGACACGAATGGACGTGGCACCGACACTTTCGTATGGAGGGGGTTCCTCTTCTGGTAGAACGAGATCTGACTGGTCCAGCTTGGGGGGCAAGTTACTTCGAGGGGCAACATGCGCGTGCGCGTTGAGTGGAAAGGTCGCTGGGTTGACCAGGGTCAGGTCGGACGCACTGTAGCCTGGAGATATGTATACTGGGCCGGATTGTGTTGGCCGTATGGCGTCGGAGGTGGTTTTGGGATTTGGACTGGGGTTGCGTGAAGCGCGCTGTGTTCTTCGTGTCCGCGAGAGGTCGTAGAGAATGTCGATGGCAGTGGTCAGGTCCTTGATCAGGTCCTCGTAACGTGACCTGTCGGCGGCCGCCCACGAGGGCGCATCAGATGCAGGCAGCCTCTTCTCGCCTGACAGCGTCTTACCCACCGGTGCACCTGTCCGCAGCCTCTCCGCCTCATCTGATATCTCCCTGATGGTCCCGAGTACGCTCGTCACCGTCTCTGTCAGGCCCGCCTGGTCAACGCTCTCGTCGATGTCTCCCTGGGTGCCTTTGTCGCTCCAGTCGACGCCCCATGTTATCAGGCGGTCTTTTTGTATTCTGAATTTTCGGTGCAGCGCGTTCGCCTCGGGCTGTGTGTCCTTGGTGTCCTGCTCGACGACGGCATCGCAGGACGTCTTGGTGTCGGAATATAGCTGGGTCAGTCTACTAATGGTCTCCATGATGGTGTATGAATGCGCGCAGTCGCAATGCTGGAGTCGTGGTGGTTCTACTGCGTTATTGGGTTGCGCACATGCGGGGACATGGGAATAGAGCAAATGCGACTGCCTTGAGGGTCGTCGTCATGGCGCGAAGGGGTGGTCGCAGTGGTTATAGCACTGCCTGGGGTGCATTTGGTGGGTGCCTAGCTGATCCCCGCCTTCGTCCAATCGCCCTGTCCGCAGTGGCTGTGCCTGAGGCTTGACGCGCCAAGCAGCCAATCGCATCGCTCCACAACCGCCACACAAGCGATTGCGCGGCTCTCCCGTGTGACTGCGCCCTAGGCTGCGAACACCATCACCTCCTCGAGTAAGCAGGGCAGACTCGGACGTCATGTGGCCTCTGATTGTTTGTTACAAAGGCATCGACACGTGCTCCAAATCGTCAAGTATCGCGTTGACCTCGAGTACGACCACCAGAGACTCGATACGCGACAATCGACACTTCAGTAATGTCCAGCTTTTGGGAGAACACATCGATGATCAATCTTGACTGAGCACTGGTGACGATCACCATATGATTCAGCGACAGCAGGCCCACACTGCAGAGACGTCTATAGACATGAATGAATGACGAGCAGGACTGAACCTCGCAGTGCTTGTGTGGCACTTGTGGACGAGCAGTGCCAATCGTCAAATGACAAAGTGTTTGAGCATCCAGCGAAGTTAATACAGCCCCCGCGTGCATATTTTGCTCGTCTCTGTCACTGGACTTCAAAAAAGACGAAGCGTGCTCGTGAAAGCTCTCTAGAGCGCTCTGCCCGCTACATGACTAGCAGGAAGACTTGCAATGGCCTTGATATGTCTCTCTAGTTTATATAGTCTCCTTACCAATCATGCTCCTGACTCTCTACCTTGTGCTGCGTGTCAACATGGTGGGCAACCAACTCCCCCACGCAACCTCACCACCAAATGCAGCTTCAGAACAAGTATCCTTGGATCGCAGACCTTTCAAGCAAACTCGACTCGGCCGACTACCCACGGAGCTCCTCCAGACAATTTTTCGCTGTCTCGGTCACTCCGACCTCACTGCAGTCGCTCGAATCCATCTAGACTTGCAAACGCTTGCCGAACGTCGTTTGTACACGAACATCAACCTCTCGCTCGATGACCGCAACGAGAAGATCGACCGCGAGGAATTTTGGCCCCTCTGTCCAACACTTTCCCGTCGTCCCAATCTCGCCGCAATCGTAAGATGTCTGAACATCACAATCATAGACCAGCGACATCCCATTCACTTCGAAGACGTGCTGCCTGACCACACGGCTTATTCTCATGGGGTTCAGTTTTTCCTGCCAGAAGCAACCATTGCTGGAATGAATCTACAGCGTCTGCCGAGATTGGAGACCATTATCCCGAATGTTTTAGTCATTCACTTCATTATCCTTTGGGAGCACATAGCAGTCTTTTCGCTCGATTCACTGCTGCTGGTTTAGCCTTCATGTTTCCGCCCTCGTCGCATCCAGTAGTCATGCTTGTGTCTCATACGAGACAGCCTTTAGGATTCTTCCCTGATCATCTCAAAGAGACAACGCCAGATCCTCCTCTGTGACACCACGTAGCTTCTCGATGTTCTCCGCATACGCAGGATCGGGATACATCTTCAAACACCGTTTCAAACCAAGACCATCGGCGTATTCTCCATGGTACCTGAAGAACTGCATCCTCTTGGGATACTGCATGGCCAAAAAGTCAATGAAATTGGTCGTGGAGTAAACCACCGGCTCCCCGACGCGAAGTTCAGAGAACCGCTCGTCTTGCGAGACTTCCATGAACAGCCTGACGCAGGTCGGGAGACCACCAAAGTCCAGCGGATTGAACATTACCGGAGGTAATTTCGGTATGAGTCGTGTTCGGGAATGCATGATGAAGTATCTCAATGATGCCACTGCGCGCACACAAGTAAGAATCGACCTCGGGGGCGGTACCGGGGATGAATCTCTCCGAGCCCTCTCTTCAGCCTCATCCATATCGCGAGCGTCTCCTTCCTTTCAGAGCCGTTCAGAAGTCGATCGTGCCGCCCGTTTGACCCGGGCTTTGGTGCACTTTTCTGGACCGGTGTAATCGCATCCGTCAAGATAGAGCGTTGACGTCTTCAGCCAGAGGCCTGAAGTCTCTTTCCTTAGCTGCCGCGATACACAAAGGCTTGTGAGTGAAATCTCGGTGTAGGAGTCGTTGTGGTCCTCTTGAAGCTGTCGAACGACGAAGCCGCCGACTTTCTTTCCGGGTGTCTCACATTCCCAGCGCCAGGCGAGGCCGTTGTCATAAGACAGAGCGATTTTGGCTATCGCGAGGCGTAGTTCTGTGGGAAGTTTCATGAAAGGGAAAGGTATCATTGGTGTCGCAATGCAATCCGCACGCTCTTCTTTCTGCTTTGCGGGCGTTGTAGTGTCGCAGTCGCGGCGAGCGCAAGGGGAAGCGCGGCATTCGTGTATTCCGGCCATATTTTTAATGAATATAAGCCTGCTAGACGTGATAGTCGATTGGCGCGAGTATCTAGGGTGAGTCTGTCGTTTCCAGCACGTGAGTGAGTATCGTGGATACTTGTGATGTGAGTAGTGGGTCACATTCATGTGAGTGAACGTTGGTGGGATGCGAAAGTGGGGCTGGCAGGTGGTAGCTTTAAGACTGACGCGGCACGGTGCAACAGTATCACTGTCCCTACCAATTTCGACCGCCGCGTCCTACTATATACACAAAATAATACATGCTCTAAAGAAAAATGGAATGCTCACATCCCATTCTGAATGAACTCAATCGAGGCCTCATAGAATATCTCAGCAATATCCTCCCTAATCTTCTCAATCCACTCCACAAACTCCGGATCCGG
>AJMS01009871.1:0-11181 GCA_000263175.2 Phaeosphaeriaceae sp. UM 1110
GGATTGTGAATGTCGTGCACTTGTTTGAAACATCTGTGGAGGTTGTGGCTTCGAAACAATCGCGGGTTCCATTCTCGCGTCTTGCGAAGGGTAGGTGGGCATATGACGGCGATTGGTCGATCGCTGGTCGTCTCCTGGCGCAACAAGAGTCAGACTGGTCAACAGATGCATTTGCTTTTCGAGAGTTGCTGCCCATTGCCATCACACTGTTGGCAGGACCAGCGCTACGCGTTGGGCCGAGAGCGTGCCCGGTGCCAATGTTGTAGGCTCTTTTCCTGTTCCCCGAAATGAGACGTTGACCATGTGGCCAATGGTGTCGCATGCCTACTTTGCCGTGTAGGCTTGTTGAGTAGTCGTCTCATACTACAGAAACTGAGTCGAAGCCGACACGTCATGGTCGCGCTGTCAGGAAAGACGGTTGATGGCTGCATGCTCGCGTGGGCTGCCCAGAGTGGGTTGCAACGACTCGCCGAGGTGACAGACGTGGCGACGAAGAGACTGGTACCTGATTTTGACGAAAATCCTGGTAGGGGTCCAGTTTTCTCACGTATTCTAGACTGTCATCCGGTTGGCGGAGTTGACGAAGACACGTGTCGGAGCCATGTCGCTGTCTCCCACAATGGCAGAAGAAACAACTGTCGGCACCCGTAGAGCGCCGCTGAAATGCTGATCGCGAGACGGATGACATTGGTGATGGGATTGGTCTCCCTCACGCGCCCACACCACGCCGTGCGCGTAAACACCCAGCGGCAGACGTTGGGGATGGAGGTTACATCATGCGCCTTGGGTGGGCCCAGTTCATGCAGGCGATCACCGTTGTTATCGATAGGTCTGGGCAGGAACCCGCTCCGCCAACATTGCTTGACTGCCGATCCTGCGACCGTCGGCAGAATAGCCTTGGACTCCACACAACGGCGCAGGAACAACCAGATCAGCGTGGCCCAGACTCACGTGCCGTGCCTTGGGAAGTTGCGTTGTGGATTCGAGCGCAAGAACTTTGAACGGGGATGCGGAGCCGTCAGAGCCGTCAGAAATGCGCAATGTCAACATGATGCGTGCTCAAGACGACAGGAATGGACCTACAGCGAAGACGGCGCAAAAGCGAAAAGCAAGGAAAGACTGATAGGCCGAGAAGCAAAAATCCTCGCGGTTTATGTGGGTCGCCTGCAGCAGTCTGCGCCGAATGTCATCAACATTGCAGCTCTGCCGGATGGACGCGCAATCCCTTTTTCTGCCCGGCTCAACATGACCGACTCCAGGCGTCGAGACTAAAAGGACGACTCTCCTCTAGCGTTTTGTCGCAGCCTGAGGCACGGCATTACTGTTGTCTCGGTGCTTCATCTCCCATGAGATGAGGTTGGAATAAGAAGTCTTGCGCAGAGACGGTAGGAAGATTGGTTCCTGCTGGGGGGTCCTGGTTCCTCCGCGAATCATCACCACTGTTATTTCGTTGCCGTTCGCGACCCGAGAAACTTTCAATGCATGGAGATGATACATGTCGGATCGGCTTGAAGACCCTTGAGCAATCGAACAACACCGCCAAGCCAAGATGTAGGTGAGGAAGGTGTTGAAACATTTCATCCGCACGTGGCGATCTGCGGGCTTGGGGATTGTGGTGGTGACACGATGGTACTGATTGTCAAGCCTCAGGAAGCCCGCTGGAATCTAAGCTGCCTCTTGCCCGCCTGTAACACCAGTGCCGTGGCGTGTGGTTGTCACGCACTCAGAAACGTGCACGTTGCCGGTTTGCGCTACACTTACGAACTCGATCTCCCATCTTGTTGATCGTGCCGCTGTTTCAACTTTGAGGCTCTTGGTGCTTCCTCCCGAGGGCAACCCTGGAGAACAACGACGGCCGACGAGTCTCGATTCCCCCTCACTTTCCGACACAGAGTCGACTATCATTTCCGCAGCCTGCTGTTTGCCGTGGTCGGGCCAGTCAGCTGCTATAGCACCATGGCTGAAACGTAGACAAACGCACACCTTCCCGCTGTGCGACGAGCACCCGTCGTACAGAGACGGGCGGCCCTTCGACGGAACAAAGTTGTGCACCAAAATCATCTGAAACGTGGCCCCGTCGCTACGCGCAAGGGTGTATCTTTGGCCAATTGGCAGAATGCGCACTTCGGAAATATCCCAAATCTAGTCTATCTTGGGCCTAACATGTCGCCTAGACTACCAGATGAGGGCGGCTCATCACTATGCCCCTGCAGTAGTTGGTGATCGTCTGCCATTACCCCTGACACACTTCCGTGTCGCGACATCTGCTAACAAAGACAGATTGAAGCGCTCGCAGTTGCTGATCGATGCAGACAAAGCACTTCTTTAACGCAGGTTTGGGCAACAATGATTGAAAGCGGTCAGGGGCGTCCGGATGACCTAACGTGTCAGCCAGTCGCAATTGACGTCGTGTCCAACTCTAAAATTGAGGCCAAGTCAGCGCACCCCCAGCACTGACAATGGTCGGTAAAAGGAGATGAAAGGATCCAATACGGCTACCAAGAGCTTGGTTAGGTCAAAACTTTCGCCCAGAGCTCGCTAGCGCCAGGCACACACCCATGTGTGGAGGACGGGACCATGACGGGCGCTATGGTACTCGCTTTCATTTCCCTCCTGCGAGCCCATGCGAGGCGCTCATGTGCCTAATCGGTATATAGGCCCTCGTTTCCTTTCTTTCATCTACTCCCAGGTCTGCGACTTCCAGGTTTCGACACCATCCAGTCATTCACTACACAAAGTCATTCATTGACACCACGTTCACTACCGCCCTACGGCTCATATCATTCCTTTCAAACATCTAACAAAAAACCCAATTCAACTCCCCGTCGAACCGAATCAGTCAATCACTTGCCCAAACCTCAACAACCAAACAAACAACTATCAACATGCGTTACTCATTTGCTCTCGCTGCCCTCGCCGGCTCCGCTCTCGCCGCTCCTAGCTACGGCACCGGCTACGGCCAGCAACAAGAGGAGGTCAAGAACGTCCACGTCGTCGTCGAGACTGTTGTCAAGACCATCTACGTGACTGAGGGCTACGAGGTCCCCGCTGCCACTTCGGCCGTTGTCTACCCTCCCCCGGCTGCTCCCACCACCACCACCGTCGCCTACGAGGCTCCCGAGCCCTCCAAGCCAGCTGAGCCCACCTACGAGGCTCCGGCTCCTGTCGAGCCAACCCCCACTCCTACTCCTACTCCTGAGGCCCCTGCTCCCGCTCCTCCTGCTCAGGGCGGCTACATGGGCATCGTCGACGAGTGGCGCGCCAAGATGAAGCTTTCCAAGCTCACCTGCGACTCTACGCTCGAGTCCAACGCCCAGAAGGTCGTCGAGAAGGGCAACGGTGTCATGCGCCACGAGCTCTTCCCTGGCACCTACGGCCAGGTCCTCGCCCCTGGTGGTGAGGGTGACGAGGCCTTCGAGAAGGTCTTCGTCGGTGGCTGGCTTTGCGAGCTTCCCAACAAGGAGGGTCTCGAGGGTGTCTGCGGCAAGATGTCCGAGGGCTGGTCATACGAGGGCCAGACTGGCCACGCCGAGATCCTTACCAACCCCAGCTACTCCAAGATCGGATGCGCTCTCTCCAAGGGCATCTGGTGCTGCGATCTCGCATAAGCAGTCAACTATCACGGTGTATGAGGCGTGTAGTGGGTGGATCTTTCAGTATATAGGTGGCTTGGGGACGGAAAAACGCAGTGCGTGCGCCAAACTTGTTTCGCTTCTTCTGTATCGTACGTTACTTGTACGCTTCTTTTGTTCTCTCTCATCAAGAGTACATGCATCTTCTGTTGCAAATTAACGCATTCACGAATTTCATATCCCCCCTCGCAAATTCCTTTGCGCAACTACAACCCATGCTGTGCCTGTGACGTCGTGTAGCGCCCTTGAAACAAGGACATAGTCAACCATTCGCTTGTGCCCAATGTCTACATCACACACGCAATTTGATCACTTGCACCGAATAGAATGGGAGAACCAACGACTCCCCCTCCCCTGAGCACGGACGCAGCGGCTGCGGAAATTGAGGCGTCAGCTTACCGCGGTCCAATCCGTATCGCGAGGCTTCAGGTCCTACGCCCAGCCGCGTTCCTGAGAAGGCCGCGCCGCTTGCTCAGCCCAGCCAATATTGTCCGAGTCGCATCCAGCTCTTGTGTATTCGCTCGTGGCGCAAGTGCAAGTCAAATCAGAGACTCGGAACAGAGCTGGTTCGTCTTTTTGGCGGCGTTCAATAATGACTTGCAGTGCGGTAGCACAATAGTTCGGCACCCACGTTGTTTGTTTCGCTTGATCACATGGTGCGGAATCTATTTGAAATGTCTCAAGTCATTGCATCTCGATTCTCTAGCTTTCTGCACGCTATTCTGGTTACGGTCGAGCAACTGTTTTGGTAGTGTTAATGTGCAGGGATGCGTATTTAGGAACCATCGGGGTGCGAGGGTGTCACTGACTGCTCATCGCAATTTCAACGTCGCTCCGAACAAGGTGTTTGGTAGAGCGTAGGATCTTATGCGTGGTGATCACATTGTCTGGACTCTCAATGCAACTCGGGCTCTACCGAGATATTATTTCTCCAGTTTTGTTGGTGTTTAGAGCAGTCATCTCCGACCGCGCGCCTGGGGAAGTGAAGGGCTGGTTCGAATGACCGATCGCATATTCAGCTTTCCGCCTTTTCTTAAATTCTCTGTCCATGGCTGGAGGGCGTTGGTCGCGTGCTTCTCCTAGTAGACTAGTCTACACAATAGTGCTCAGTGTTGCGGGAAGGTATCTCTACCCCTATATCATTCGTTTTTGCGAGTCTGTTGTACTAGTACAATCGCGGTTCGAGCATTTCGTCTTTCGAGCGACTGACTGCTGTATCCGAATTCGTCGGAAAGACCTCCTTGCCCTCCTGTTTCGTCCACTAAATTAAGCAGTGACATCGTAGTTTGCAAGCCGGGTTATTTTGGTACTTCACGAGCTTGCGTCCAACTTGCGTTTATCAGCTTACTGCATTTGCTCACTGCAGCAACACGTGTACTGGCGCGCAGTCAATAACCTCAACGCTTCGTTCTCTCATGCTGGTTATTGCAGCTCATTGAGATTTGCGCGGCATTCCTATACCCGAGATGGGTCGTCCTACCTAAGGTCTGATCGATGTGACCCCTCAGGTACGAGTCGTATCGACTGCGCTGCGGACATGGGAGGTAAGAACTGTGAGTGAGCACATATTGCGCATACGAACACATTAGTGATATTTGCTTACTTCCTTTGTCAATTCAGTCGGATATTGCAATTGGAAAGTGTTGGTGGAGGCGACGAGGGAATTAGGAAGGCCGGGGAACTCGAGAACGTCACGTGAGATCAGCCATCGACCAATGCAATCATCGCCACGTCTCTTCCACCCGTGGTCTTGATCAGCTGTAGAACTTCTACTCTACCTTGAGGTCGAATTGCTCGATACTGTCCTCACGGAGCAATGTCGCGCGAGAAAGGATGTACCTCGTTGACTCGATCCCGTCTAGTCGTCTGAGGAGAAGTAGCAAGATGCCCCACTTGCGAAGACTGTCCCAATCAAGACATCGCACAACAACGCCTCGGCTGCGAGTCACAAAGTCCAGTTCAAAGGCTACAGATCGAGCGTCCGGGTGACCCCAGATATGCAGCTCCAGACGACTCCGCCAAAAATGGCGTCAACCAGCGTGCGCGATGATTGGACCGTTGTTGCTGGGCCTGTCGTATGTTGTACATGCGAGCAACAAGTGGGGAAGACCGGCATCTGGATACCGCGGCTACCTCGAACATTTGAACCTTAAAGACCTAGGGGGCGATAGCTATGTGAGATCGACATCTGTAGAGGCCTGGCTCCTTGTCTACATCCTATAATCCATTTCTCACCTTACTACTCTTCCTACCATCAGCAACATGACAGCCAAAGGACCTGTTGCACCAGTCCCATTAGCAGAAGTGCCTGCTCCGAACACGGAGAAATCAGTCGTCGATATTAAGACTGGCGAGATTGCCCAAGAAGATACTCTCCCTTTCGACCCCGCTGCGCTCAAGGCAAAGTACCTGGCTGAACGAGACAAACGTCTGGCTCGCAACCAAGGTACCGAACAATATATATCGCTGGACGGTAACCTAGAGCGCTATCTGAAAGACCCATGGGTAGAGCCAGGTTTTGAGCGCGATCCCGTCGAGGAGGAAGTGGAAGTTGTCATCGTTGGTGGTGGATATGGTGCTCAGGTCGTTGCTGTACGTCTGATCGAGGCCGGGGTCAATAATTTCAGGATTATCGAGAAGGCTGGAGACTTTGGGGGCACATGTGAGGGAGCACAAGTATTGGCAATGTGGGATCGCTGACCATGTGTAGGGTACTGGAATCGTTACCCAGGAGCTGCGTGTGATATCGAGAGTTACATCTACATGCCGCTACTCGAAGAAGTCGGCTACATGCCGACCGAGAAGTATGCAAAAGCAAAAGAGCTGCTAAAGCATTCTCGTATCATTGGGGAGAAGTTCGATCTGTACTCGCGTGCCTTGTTCCAGACCGAGACCAAGGAGATGCGATGGCTTGAAGATGAGAGCAAGTGGGTTACATCTACGTCACGCGGTGACAAAATCAAGAGCCGCTTCGTTATACCAGCCGCGGGTCCACTACATCGGCCAAAACTTCTTGGTGTTCCTGGCATTGAAGATTTCAAAGGACACTCTTTCCACAGCTCTCGCTGGGATTTCCATTACACTGGTGGTGACCCGTCTGGCGGTCTAGAAAAGCTCAAAGATAAACGTGTGGGAATAATCGGGACAGGTGCGACGGCGGTGCAGATTGTCCCACACCTAGGCGAATGGGCTAAGCAGCTGTACGTCTTTCAACGAACACCATCTTCGATTGATGTACGAGGCAATCGTCCTACGGATCCGGAGTGGGCGAAAGCTATGTCATCGAAGAAAGGCTGGCAAAAGGAGCGCATGGGTACGTGACTTCAGAGGCACAATTTGTGGAAGGCATGCACTGACTTCACGCAGATAACTTCGACAGTATCGTCAATGGGGGCTACGAAAAAGAAGACATGGTCTCCGACAGATGGACTGACATCATCCGCGAGCTGGTCACGAAGAAGTTCGATCCTAGTAAACCTGCCGAGGCAGAGGCCATGCGCCAACTCGCGGATTTCAAGAAGATGGAGAGTATTCGTGCAAGGACGGATGAAGTGGTCAAAGACAAGGAGACGGCTGACGGGTTAAAACCATGGTACAACCAATTCTGCAAACGACCTTGCTTCCATGACGAGTATCTCGACACATTCAATCGCCCGAACGTCAAGCTGGTACACACAGACGGTAAAGGTGTCGATCGCATCACTGAAAAGGGCATCGTAGCAAACGACCAGGAGTACGAGATTGATTGCTTGATTTATGCCACCGGATTCGAAATCGCACAGGACTGGTCATACAAGACCGGCATGGAAATATATGGCCGCGGCGGTATGACCACTACCGAGAAGTACAAGGAGGGAGCCTCGACACTCCACGGCTGGGCTTCACGTCAATTTCCAAACTGCTTCTGGGTCTCGGTAGTTCAGGCTGCTCTGACGCCAAACTTCATGCATGTCACGGCCGAGCAAGCGCGCCACTTTGCGTACGTCATCTCCGAGATGCAAAAGCGCGATATCAAGACGGTCGAGCCAACACAGGAAGCCGAGGACGCTTGGTGTGACACCATTGTAAAAGGGACAGCGCTTCGTGGGGACTTCTTCAAAGGTAAGCTGGCTGATGTCTGCTTTTGCATATATGAAACTCCACTGACCTCGCACACCTCATCCTTTAGAATGTACTCCAGGCTACTACAACAGCGAAGGCAAACCCAGCATGACGGCTGCACGCAATGCCACATACGCATTCGGTTCCCCGGCCTTCATCAAGATCCTTACCGACTGGCGGAAAGAGAACAATCTTGCAGGCTTGGACATTGTTTACAACTCCAAAGATGGTGAGCAGTCTGCCGCTGTCGAAGGCCCCCTCACCAGCAATGCTGAGAGCTCGATGCAGCCGACACCAGAGTCGACGCAGCTGGAGACTCCAGCAACGTCACAAGAGGAGGCTCTCCCAGAGACTCAACCCACAGTGCAGGAGGAGATGCCAGGCCCAACGCGAGAAGAAAGAACGCTTGTTCAGCAGTACTCTGATCTGCAAGCCAAGCATCAAGCTGAGATGAACGATTTGCTGAATCAGCAACGTGGCGAAGTCGAAAGGCTGCTCGCTAGACAGATGAAGGGGCATGCGAAGAGAGACTCCGGTGTTGAGGGCATATAGGTGTCGTTCATTCATCATTACGTAGGTAGCTAAACACAAGAGCCGCCGTGATCGAATCGCCTATTGTACACGGAAACGTGAAGTCGAAGCCCAGTGCTTGATGCACATGCTGATCCATCAACGCCGTGCGAACGCCAAATCGCTGCAATCATATCTTCACGCTCGTCCGAGCGAGACCTCGCCCACGAAGCTGGGCTGAATCTGAATCTCGCCCTCTTCAGGCGGGGTATCTGGCGCCGTGATCCTTCCTCCACTCAAGCTCCCGCAATTGCTCAGTGCTATGCTGCCCTTCCTGGGGTACTCGTCATATCGCATCCTCTTACTGCCCCGCTCCAACTCCTCACGCAGTGAGCCGACTTCCTCTTCCTTCTCTTTCCACAGCATGAGAACTGCTTGCCTCTCGTGCTCCACCCGACGTTCCTCCTCTGTCTTCTCCTTCCGTATCAATGCGAGCACAGCGTCGCGGCCGGCTTTGGCAGCCGCCTCGTCTTGGTGTGATGTTCCTGTCGAGCAGCCGATTGCGCCGAGTATGTCGCCGTTGCCTGAGGGGCAGAAGATGGGTACGCCGCCGCCCAGTGTGCAGAAGCGGCCGGATATGTTGTTGCCGATGCCTGAGGTTGCGCTGCCGGGCCACGAACCTTCTTGATCTGCGGATCTATTAGCTTGAGATAGTGAACAGGTGGATTGGAGCAACGTACATGCGGATGTGGGTATCCTGTTTCCAGCTGCTGTGGACGCCATGTCCATGGCGGTATTTATGCTGGTGATTTTGGCTCCGTCCATGCGCGTAAACGCGAGAAGGTGCGTGTGTGCATCTACAACAGCTATGCTCCTACGACTATGTGAGATACGTTTCATAGCATCTATGTTGGGAGACCATACATCGGTACACCAATCTCAATCGCATGTTGTTCAGCCGCCTGTATGGCCACGCGGGCTCCGCCCTGTGTGAGACTTGGTAATGAAATTGTTGCTGACATTGTCGGTGCCATGTGAAGATATCGGTGTTAATGATCATACAATTTTGACAAAATGTCAAATGTAGAGTGGCTTCAGGCTGATAGTAGCCGCAATAGCCGCCGTGGTGCGGAGTGGACGCGGGTGTATGTCTGCGATAAACCCGGATACACGGCTGCACTATGCCAGAAGAGAGAGATACTGTGGAAAGGAGCAAGTCATGCGTATTAGGGTGGGATACTACAGCACTTTATGATTGGCAACCAGTGGCAAGATTGGCACATGCGCCCATGTGAGAGGATACCGAGACACGGATCTCAAGAACGGATGTGGAGTAGAACGGCAGTGCCAAGCTGGTTTCCTGGGGATTTAGCACATGGAGCGCCTGGTTATCCCTTCAAGGCCGGGTTCTTTCTGGCACTGTCCGGTGAGGCTCCATGCAGCCGTTGTGGTGGTTCTATGGTGGCCGGGTACTTTGACCGAAATAGGCAATGTGTGAGCATCTGCAGTGTGAGTGGACAACTTTTAGGCGAATACTTTTTTCAGCCTCAACCGCGAAGATAGAAATATCCGGAATTGAAAGGAGAAGAATACTAATGATACAAGGGGAGAAACTTCATCAGAGGTGTCAGAGGTGTAAATGTCCATTGCCTCGTTTCGTTCATGGTCCGAGGACTAGTGCAGGTGATTGGGTCGTCCTACTGGGCAGCAAATGGAATCACAATGACCATGTGGGAGAACAACTGGAAGATAGCATGACAGTGTATGACATCGCACAGAGGTCAGAAGAATGGCTGTCGTGTCGTGTGCTGCCCCTCACAAGGGGAGCAAACTTTGGTTGTGCTGAAAAGTATTGTACGCTAAACCAGAAGGAGCCACTAGCTTCGTGCGGAGAAGTCGACTCTCGATTCCTCCCATACTTTCACTACCACGACGGCATTCCTGCGCTCGGAGAACGCTGCAGTAAGGCCGCGACACGCAACCTGCCCCCTCTAACAAGCACGCGACCAGGACAGGCGCATTGGGAGTAGAGGTTATTTCCAACCATTAGTTATGCTCCTGAGGGCGTCGAGATCTCAGTACAGCTATTCGCATCTCCAAGCGTCGAATTACTAACGTACGGCTTCACTACGCTCATGATCATGGGCGCGCCCGAAGACTCCAATGCAGCGTCACCGAGCTCCAATGACGTTCTTTCGCAATAAAAGTTCTGCCTTTGTCTCTCTTTGTTTTGATGCACAATGTGGTATGCTCTGAAAGAAGTTGTCAGTCACAATAGATTGATTGCTATTGTTGGTCCGCACTATTCACAATGACAATAACACAAAGCGTCTTTGTTATTTGCTTAACAACAAACCCGCCTTTAATTCTCACGGCATGGCCAAAGCATCGCAAGTCTTGCACGACACGCTGAAGAGCAACCTCCGTTCTGTATCACCACTTATCGCACCTAATTTTCACCAACCCCAAACAATAAAATGGCGCTATTTGCACTAAGCAACATCTTAGTTGGCTTTCTGGCCCTCACAGTCTTTACAGGTCCTGGCCAGATTGGCAAACAGGATAGGGTTCGAAGTTCTGCGCCGAGCCCAACACCTAGCATTGTATTGGATCGCAGTGGACTTGCACTAAAGACAAGTGCTTCTCCAGCATCAATCACAACTGTCTTCGACACGGCCACCAAGACAGAACACAACATAGAGTACGAAACTATTATAAGCACGATATACACCGCCAAGGAGGTGTGGACGCTGCATGGTACGACAACGACAAAGATAGTACACCTCACCAACACGGACGGAAAGATACGAACATATTACTCAACGGTCACGAAAACCGAGACAGTGCCAACAACACATTACACCGGTATCACTGCAACAACGACAGCGACGAAGACCACGACTGCCATGGAATACGTAACCGCTACCATAACAGAAAA
>AJMS01009870.1:0-11177 GCA_000263175.2 Phaeosphaeriaceae sp. UM 1110
ATTCTTCAACACACTTGCGATCGACGGCTTAGCCGACTCCTCCGAAGTAGATGATGCCGAAGTCTTCTCGGTATTCGAAGTAGTCGGGGAAATCGGCTCTGCACGCATGAGTTAGCTGCCGAAGACTAAACATGGGGCAAGCTGCAACGAACCTTTAAACTGCTCCGACTCGTCCGTTCGCGAAGTAGCCATGATTTATATTATTTAGTGTGTCGTTAATAAAAGAAAACAAATGTAATGTTGACGTATGCGACAAAACAAATGTCCCGTGGAGCAGTTTTGTGTCGGCTCACACGCACCCCGCCATGTGCCCAACAAAGGCGAACACGACGCTACGTCATTCGCTTACAGAGCACATGCAACGCGTGTTTCCCTGGTTGCCAATGCTGCTACTGCGCAACCGAGTCAATGAGACGAATGAGGCGTCCGCGTGCTCGTCAGAGATGTGGGATGATCCCATTGCGATCTTGTTGACCCTGGAGGAGATTATGCAGGACAATGCTCGATCGGTCCGATTGCGTACTTGATGGGATCTAGAACGCGGTGTAAAAAGCTTGGAAGAGGATGTAGTGTTGCGGTTCCCGGGTTGCCTCAAATCACTATCAATGAACGATGAATGAATCGAACTTTTTGTATGTAGTCCCGCGGATGTCTTCCATTACCTGACTTCTGGCCTTTTGCACAGCCCAAGACAGAATTCAGATGATGCGGATTGTATGCATGCCGTTGTCGTAGCGTAGGCATGGAAGATTCCTCTTGGTGTCTTCGTCTATGTCTGCTAGAAGGATTGCTCGAGTAGGCAGATTCGTGGCGATTGCGAGACCGAATCTTGTGAATGTTTTACGTTCCGTATCAGCCAGTCGTACCAAAAGTGCTATCACCAAGGGTAGCGTGGCAGGGTCGATAGGGATTACTCGACAGATCATGCAGAACAAGCGTGACCCATGCTCTGTATCTTGAAGAAGAAGCTCTTCTTGGAGAGGCTCGTCGAAAAGCAGCTCCGGCCCTTGCTCATTGATATCCTCAGGCTGTTTATAATCTTGACTTCTTTTGACAGTGTTGTTGACGCTCAAATGGTACTTGAGCTGTCGCCGTTCAATTTGAATCGGTTTTAAGGGGCCAGTAAGGTCAAGCCAGCCGCTTGAAATCGCTCCAGTGGTGTCCTCATTTACGTGGTGAAGGACAACATCGTCGACTGTCGCAACCATTCCCATGACATTGCCACGTAACGTCCCCACTGTGTTGTCTACTGACGCCCACGACCAGGATGGTGCACGGTATACAAGTGGCCGAGGAGATGGATCTGGCATCACATACCATAGGATCCAATTAGCCAAGTCTTTGCGCCACATCCCAGCGACGTATTCATCGTTCATGTCCTCGCGGTATTTCTTGGCCACTCCCGAGATGGCAATCAATTTGTCACTAGGAAAGGTCAAGGAGGTCGTTGAGTACATCTCGATCAAAATACCCCAGAACGCCCGTACTGATAAGTCGTTGGTGGAATGCTCCTTGAACAATGTGTCTTGCAAGAACACATGCTTCAAGTTGGAAGACTTAAATCTCACTTCGAAGTCCCTGTCAATCAAGGGCGGCAGACCTTCAGGGTAGAGCTCGCATGCATTCTGTTCGCGGCATTCCCAGAAGACCTGATGAGGACCGAAAGACAAGATTCTTGGCGCGAGAAGTCGCTCTTGGAATACCTGCCCATGAAGGACACAACGTCAGCTTGCACGCAATTTACAGCTCCATGATACACACGCTTACCCAGCCTCGTTTGTTGATAATGCTATCCAGCACATTGTGCTTCCAGAAATGCCTATCATGCACTTCACCTAAGATGGCCTTGTTGTGAGCGACGTGAATACCGTTCTCTACAGTCACCGTGACCACTTCCAGACTGACGCGTGTTGGATGTAAGAGATGAGCTTGACGATCCCTATAGAGTCCTTGACTGCTGTCCGCCGATGCTGAAGCTGATAAGTTGAGATGTGAATTAGAGTACACAAGATGCATAAGACTCGATTCGTGTGCCCATTCGTCGAGGTCGTCTTGCATGATACAAAGAGAGTCGATCCAAATATATCGAAGACCTAAGCGTCTGCAAGCCAGAACAGCGTCCCTGAAGGTTTTCGGTAAATGTTCCAGAGGCACCCCGGCGCATAGCGATTCCTCATTTGCTCGATTTAGTTGGAAGATGGGGACTTTTCCCCAGCAATGGCTCAAAGTACAATAATGACCCGTGATACTGGCATCCCTCGATGTTATCAATCGCGTGCATTGTTCAGCGCTTCCTGGTTGACCGATATCCAGAAGTCGCGTCGGGTACCAAGGCTCAGCAATACTCCTTGCATTGCAAGACACATGTTTGTTGAGACAATCATCTAACCAAGCTGCTGCCATCGACCAGGTTTCCAAGGAAGCTGTGTTGGATGACTTCGGCAAAGGCGAAGATCGAGGTGAGTCGAATCTCGTGCCTAGTACATTAGTTACGACCAAGGACCGCAATGATCGAGAAAGGTACGCACTCGCGACAGGTTGCAATATGCACACACCACAGCGGTCCTGCCGCCAATCAAAGCCTTCACTGTCGGCGTTGCCGTTGCCACTAGAACTTGCAAATCTTACTACCAGCACATAACTGCCACCAATGTACATTTCTGGTGACCAACTCAGCGTTGTCAGCCAGCCTGAGAGACGATCTTCAATGGTGGTCGCTCGAGGTGAACGTGACGCTATTGTAGATTCCTCGGAATGTAACGACAATCGCTCGGAATCAGAGAGAACATCCCAGAATGATTTGCAAACGAGACAGCCCTCTGCTGCCGATACCGTGAGCGTGGCAATCGTGCGGTGTTGGCCACATTTTACCACGACACAATTCATCTGAAGGTCGTCTTCTTTTCGAGACAATCTCAAAAAGTTTGCTCGAGTCTCCAGGACCGCAACGCAGATCGAGCACAGCATAGTGGGGGCTTGCGCGACCGCGTGGACTACTCATACACAGTGGTTTGTAGAGGACGAAAGACGATGAAGCTGATTCGTGGCGACCGCACTCCACGGCGATCGTGCGATGACCTATGGGGACGTAGAGATTGTGCAAAAAGACGACTTGCTGTAAGAAGGCTTCAATTAGGGATCAAGTGCGTGGAGGGGGCGCAGTGGGATGCGGAGAGGCGCTAGCCAATACAGGACAGGTGGTCCATGACCCAAAATAGCAGAGCAAGGAGCACACTTCTACAAAAACTCACAATCTGCTCGTGACAGAGGCACAAGCACGAGCGAGATGGGCGCACATCTAGATAAAATTGGCAAGGTGTTTACGCATGTCTCTCAACGTGCTAAAGTACAACCGAAGCGTCACTCAACGTTAGCTCCGCAGCATAATTCCAGTGGCGATGCAGGTACATGTCCAGGGCATACGACATGCCGACGGGACACCAAAGATTCGAAAAATTGAACCCAGCACCGAGTGTATGGCGCATGGGAGAGGAAAAGGTATGGGTCTTCCCATGTGGTGGACCCCCAGTGCTGTCACCATACCATTTTGTGTTTATCCTATCCAGGTCAAAAGTATGGCCCAGCAAGCATCAAACTGTAATCCTGGTTTCTGATGAAGAAAGCTGGAATCTGGAATGCGCAGCCAGCATGTATCCGCTAGATTTTCGTAATCATGGACTAGGTTACAAGCCTTAAATCTCACCATTGTTCTTGGACGGAAGAGGTGGGTTGTGCCGGGCTGCTGCTGAACGTCCTATCAACTACCCAGGAACAACGGACGCCCGCTGCATGCGCTGACTAGCGTGAAATTTTGCGCTGATCATCTCAGGTCCGTTCAGGGCACACTGGCGTCTCACTCGCCGGCTATATGGCAGTTCGGCGTAACCCCTGTCATTAATTTACAAGCAATACCGCAAGGCTCACACCGCGCCCTCTATCGGAAGAACATTGTCCTGGTCGGGCTAGGCTTCCCTTCATCTCACCGAGTCGTGCATAATTGGCTCGCGACGTTAATGTATCTTGCATGTCCAAGCCACCGCTTTCATATGGTGGAGCCGCTGAGTGTGGGTATCGTGCTCGTTCGACTTTGGGGTCCGAATATGCTTACTAGAAGACGAAGATCCCCTCTGTAACCAAAGGTCAGAGTCGCACGAGACTTTGGTAGTTGTGCAAAGATCATCACACAACAGTGGCCAGGATCATGAGGCTCCTCCCAATCCTGAGCGGCCTGTCGGTCGCGTCATCGCAATCATGTATGTCTAGTCAATATCATGCATCAAGGAATTCTACTGACAGCTACAGTGAGCTCAAGTAGCTCAAGGCCTGGCTCGAGCTCTTCACTGAGTCTGAGCGTCCAGAACTTCACCAGTAGTTTCACGAGCAGTGCCAGCTCAACGAACAGCGCCTCCAGTACACCGATTTCTTCTACATCGATCAGCGCATCCTCAAGAAGTGCTTCATCGAGCGTTATCTTATCAAGCTCGGCTACAGTGAACGTCAGTAGTAGTGCGGTAGCATCACCGAAACCCACTAAATACGAGAATCCATGGACGGTGGATGGTAACTTCACAGGCCCAGTCCCAGCGACTGGAACTGGTAAGCAATATTATCCTGTTTGAAATTCATCTCTGACCATCTACAGGCAGTGCATATGCGATGCAATGTCAGAATGACTGGTATAAATACACTTCTGATCGCGACTACTTGGACAATATTTCCGCTACTACATTCACGACAACATCAATAATCAGGGCTAACACTTCCTTTAAGTCGGAGTAAGTCATTCTGCATATGAGCCTGTGTAATGCAGACCTGTTGACCTTTACAGAACACTCTACTCGACTGAGTTCTACACGCTTTGCGATGGACATCCCCGTGTGATCACATCCGCGCCCACTGCAACTCGGACCACAACGTATCTCCCCTCAACAACCACTTTCCTCGTCGGAGTGGTGGGCCGCAAAGAATATCCCGAACCAAACTGCACGATCAAATGGGACGATTGTGAAGGCCTTTGGTCAAAGTACTACTCTGCTTCGAGTGTGTACGATGCGGTCGGCTTTGCCTCGAAGTACACTGCTGTGTCTGTTGGACCAGGAGCATCATACTGGGTCGTTGACGGTGTCACCACGAAGTTCCCCGCCCCTAATCCTGCCGAAATCTCATTAGCTGACGAGGACATCACGTCCTTGTGGAGGGGGCCCCAGGGAACAGCGGTGCCGAGTTACTTGATTATTGACAAATGCAAACCGGGGCAATTGTGTATAGCCAAGGGAAAGACCATCACCGCTGGTGGACCTACGGTAACCATCACAAACACTCCTGAGTTCACGCAGACTCCATATACTCCAAGCTGTCGGACAGCAAAGCCTACGTGCACGGCGGGCCAAAGGTGTCAGATCACGGGAGACAGTGTAGAGATCTTCTGGTTCCCTCCTGCGACAAATGTCAGCCAGGACCATTGCTCGACAGCTGCACCTGAACCCATCATAACGCGACCACCGACCAACTTTAGCTGGACTCCAATCTCGACCGGACCGTATACTGTGCTTCCTGGAAATACGACGTGGTTCTCAGGCAATATCTATGTATCTTTCCAGAATATCCACGGGCAGTGCGATTGGAGCGGTACGTCCGTCGAGGTGGGCTCAACGCATCACGGCAGTGTCTTGACCATGGCCCCATCTGAACTTTTCTCGATGCGAGCAACTGCCGGCATTGTCACGATTAACGGACAGACTCTTCAGGGTTGGGACTGGGAGCCAAACGGGTACAGCTTCAACACTCTAGACCTCATTTCACCATACCCCTGGCGAGCTTGGACTGCGCTGGATATTTGCGCGTACAAAAGATGCAGTACCATGTCAGGGGCGTATAATCCTAGGATCGTCGTGCCTGAAGCCATCCGCAGAATGGATCCGAAGTGGGCGACGTGCGATCTGGGACTGCAAGGTCTGTATGATCCACCGATCGCGCTGCGCAGTATTGGAAATATGTTTGCGACATCATCGACAGTTCCCCCTCCTTCTGGACCAACAGCCGAGCCCGGTCAGTCGCCTCCTCAGCAGCAGGAGCCTACGCATACGCCAATCCAGCCTGGTACGCCTCCAGCATGGCCGACTGATCCTGCTGATCCTCCTGCACAAAATCCTCAGAACCCCAATCAACCACAGAATCCGAACCAACCACAGGATCCGAACCAACCACAGGATCCAAATCAACCACAGAATCCAAACCAGCCTCAAAACCCTAATCAACCTCAAAATCCAAACCAGCCGCAAAATCCAAGTCAACCGCAGAATCCCAACAACCCCCAGCAACCCAATCCTCCTCTCCCACAACCGGCTCCCGTCCCTGCACCCACAACTATCGGCACAATCGGCGACACCCCCATCGTCGTGATCCCCAACCCCACATCCCCAGGTCAAGCTCCCGGCCAAGTCATCGTCGGACCCAACCGCCCCGTCGCCCCCAACGGCCCACCCGTAACCCTCGGCCCAGGAACCATCATCTCCATGCCCGACCCCGGGCACATTGTAATCACGCAACCCGGCGGCGGCGCTCCCTCGACCATCAACGTGCCCGCACCAATCGGCGGACCAGGAGGCGCGCCTACGCCCACAGCGGGTGCAGTCATCACCATGCCCGATGGGTCAAGAGTTACTGCCACCGCGGTGCTGGGCGAGGGACATAATGGGCAGTCTTCAGCGACGAGCGTCATGGTTAGCGGGACGTTGTTCTCTGTCGGTGGGGCGCCGATTACACTCAACAACGGCATGGTACTCAGTGAAGCGCCGAATGGCTCGGGCGTCGTACTCATTAATCCCTCCAACGGCGTTACGAGCACGCTTGCCTTCTCGAGCATTTCTGGAGTCTATCAGCCTCCAATGATCACTCCGCCCCCTGTTGCGCTAGTCACTGTCGGCGGGAAGGTATATACCGCGACGTCGAGTGGAGGGAGCGTCGTGGTTAGTGAGTTGGGGTTGACGTTGACGCAGGGGCAAGTCACGACGGTGGATGGGACGGTGGTGTCGAATGCGGGCGGAAGTACGGGTGTGGTCGTAGGCTCGAGCACGGCAAAGTTCCCGACTCCGAGCGCGACGGGTGGTAATGGTGGGACGTTTACGGGAGCGGCGGCGAGGATGAGTGAAGGCGTGTGGTGGTCTGTAATTGTTGGGTTGGTGGGTGTCGTGCTTGCATTGTGATGTGATGTGTAGATTGCATGTAATGAATAATGTAATGATCTATTGACGACATCAGCTCTATGGGCAGTGACGAGACGAAGGCTTTCAAATCATGTGCAAGGGCAGCAAGAAGCAGAGTATCATCAGTCAGGCAAGTCATCACAATCAACGCAAGAACAATCAGTAATTAGCTAAACAGGTTCATTCATTCATCGCCCACAGTCAGGCATGGTATCAATAGTCGTCATCTTCGCCATTGTATTACTCCTTCCATCATTCTCCTCGTGTGTCATCAGGTCGTAGCACCTAGTGCTTGTCGAGTCCAAGAGCGTGCTTGGTCTTGTCCATGAAGCCCTCCTTGCTGCCGCCGTGAACCGCCTCGTCCTTGCTGCGCCCAAATTTGTCAGATGCCTCCTGGGTGTGCGACTTGCTCGAGTCAGGCTGGGCTCCGCGGGCAACCTTATCGGCACCGCCGGTCAGAGACTCCTTGGTCTTGTCGAGGGTGGACTTGGAGGAGTCGGGAGTCTGTGATGAGGTGTTAGTATGTGTGTGGTGATGTGAGAGTGGAGACAGGACGTACCATCTTCTCCTCGGCCTTGGTGGAAAAGTCCTTGCGGAATGCCTCAGACATGTTGTTGGTAGTTTGTGTTTGGGTGATTGGTTTGTTGGTGGGTTGCAGTGTAGGTTACTCAAAGGTCGTTCAATGTGAGATGTGTTGATGATGAGATGGTGTCGGAGGGAGATAGTGGTGTTTATATGCTCATCGAGGCAGTGCAGCTACGTCATGCGGTTAATGAAGCGACTGCCGGTCGAAGATGAAAGCAAGAGCGTTGTATTGAGCTTGGATGGCATCGCTCGTGACTGCCGACGTAAGGCCTTTCGTCATATTGTCTGAAGTACAGAGATCGAGATTTTGGACACAGCTGCTATTGGGTCGCTTTGTTCGCCTGCTTGCATTACACTGTAGCTGGTAAGAGGCGACATCGCAGGGGTGCTTGAAAGCATGGTCATCAGCACTCTCCGTTATCTTGGATAAGGCAAGTTAGCTGCTTCGTGGTTGCGTGCGTCACTGCTGTCGAATACGACTGCATCACTACCTGCGAGAGTCGAAGCCAAAAGCTGGACTACTTATCAAAGCTGATGCATGCGACAACAATGAAGCATTGTTCTGCGATTATGGTACCCCTCGAAGCTTGATGGGTGGGGTAGCGCTTTACGGGCCCCTGCATATGAATAGCGGCCAGCACGTGCCATGACATCAGAGGCCAGCCGCATCCGCGATCAAGTCCACGGACCAAGTTTTCACACATTACCACAGTAACACACCCTAATCGCCAGCAGGTCGGTATCCTGTCATGTCTGCAGATCGTGAAGTCGAGACTCTGGCCTATGATGCAACTTCTCACGAGGTCGGAAACGCTGTGTCTTCGAAATCCTGCTTGATGCCTCGGCCGACGAAATAGTGAAGCCACAAAACACCACGACAAGATGGCGACAAATCAAGCGCTGGCGGTCGCGGAATCACTACATGGCGTGATAAGCTGCCAGAAAGCATAGCTGACACTCGCGATGAACAACATGCGAACGTCAACGAGCACTTGAGGATCGCTGGGATTTCCGCAGCTTTCACCGCTCAAAGTCCTACAGGCTACGGCCAATACATGAAACATGTGTGCAATTTGCATCTAAGAGCAGCAACGAAGGCACCCAACTTGCAAAGGAACGGATTTCAGCGCTGTGCAAAATGCCGGAAGTAACGTGACAGCAGTCGCATGCGAGACTCGATACAGTGCGTGCTTATAAAGCTGTATTTTCGCGACCGATAGTGGGTTGAAGCAAATCACGATCTCATGTGCTACTGCTGGCTCTTTGCACAATATCGAGACAAGACAGCCTGCTCCACCTCGAAGATCGCAGAACGCTGCATTGCGTTGAACTCGAGAAGCGACGGCGTTGCTTGCCACGTCAAGACCTGCGTAGCGCACGTACGCGTTTTGGTTTTCGAAATGCGCGAGGCTGGTGATGCTCCCAATTTGCCACCACGCTGCGTGGGTCGGTGGACATGATCAACGTTTCGGTCATTGTTGGTCCAGATGGTATGCTATGAGCGACATGAGGAGGAGATGATGGTTTCCTCGTACAAGACGTGATTGTGGACTGCAGTGGTGGAGGTCGAAGTGGTGCTCAGGTGTCGGTTTGTCGATTCCTTGGCGCGACGGAGTTCACCAGGAGAACAGGAGCGGTGACTGCGATATTAAGCATCATCTCCGCAGACAGGCTGCCACGTCGCTGCCGCAAAAGAAGAGGCTGGACTGCATGCGCAATTCGAGGCCGCTAATGCAGGAACGGGCGCTGGCTTTCTAGAATAAATTCTCCGAGGGGCGTTGATTGGTGTTCCGCTATGACGTTTCGCAGGTGGTTGGTTGCTATAGGCGACGCGTGTTTAGGGTCGAGCTGCGGAAGATGGCTGGTTCCAGCCACCGACCAACCTCATCCATTTCATCGAGACCAAAAGTATTGGGGCTGCTGCCAAAGGAGGGAGAGACACATTCTAAGCTACCACCCTCACTCAACACCGCTCGCTATTCTTCCACGCAGGAGAAATCTGACCATATTCCATCGCAGGATCACATTCCGTCCGAAGCTGCAAGAGCTACCCACGAGACATCAGTCGCACGCATTCCACAACAATCGTCGGGTCCTCGCCAATCGCTCGCTGTCGCATACATTCTTCGAGTGCGACATCACAGCCAGCCAAAGTCTGAGTGCATTCCGTCGCACCTCCTTCCCGGCCCTCTGAGGGCGCAGGGGATCCCAACACCCATCCATTCCAGTCCGAGTAGAGACGAAGACACACAGACACAATGGCGAATCTACGCTTCGCCGTGAGCATGCAGCGTGAGTAGCACGTGGGAAAACAACGGGGATCCAAATCTGACAACATTCCAGGGTTAATACCGTTTCTTGGCTTTCACCATGTGCTCATGATATTAATAGCAATCGCTATCATTCTACTATGTAAGTTAACCTGCATGTCTCAACCACTACGCATAACTAACAATTCCCAGCACTATTGCTTGCAGGATGCTCCTCCACATCACCGCTCATCCCCGGCATCTTCCTCATTTCAATGTGGTACGAAAAGTACACGCCAACATACGCCCCGGAACAAGTCGACCCTGGCGTCACTCAAGCAATCGCGAACATTGTCGGTAACGCACAGCTCGGTGTGCGCGTCGGCTACTTTGGCATCTGCATCAACAGAGACGGAGGAGGCTACATCTGCTCCAACAACGCCACCGCACTTGTCGACAACCTAAACGTCGATCAAGACCCGCTCAACCTCGTATGGGTCGCTTCGACCTTCAAGGACGCCGTCGTCTTCCCATACCTCCTCATCGTCGCCATCATCCTCGCCTTCTTCACCTTCGTTCTCCTCGCCACCTTCCCGGGCTGGCACGAGGAGCGCGACGAGCGCACCGGATCCGATGTCGACGTCAAGCCCTTTCCCTCGCGCCCCGTCTCGCAAGTCGCGCTCGCCCTCATCTTCATCGCCTCCATCTTTGTCCTCGTCTCCGTGCTATGGCAACACACCGCATCCGTAGCCGCAGCGACGATAGCGCAAGACCTAGGAAACGGCAGCGTCAAGTCCGGCGTCGGCACATCCGCCATGGTGCTCGGCTGGTTCGGCTTCGTATTGTTGATAATAGTAACAATCGGCCTACTCGTCATGATTCTCAGCATCATCGTCCTCGACCGCCTCACCGACAACGACTAAGGTAGTACGAGACAGCGGAATCACATCGAATCGAATCATTTCAGCATCAGCGTTGTTGGCTTTTCAAGACTGTATTTTTTTGGGCGGGCCGAGCGTTTCACTTCGAGCTTCACGATATGGAAGAAATCGATTACATACCCAGCTCCTGTCTTCGCTTCTAGCTTTTCGCTACCACACCTTTTCGCAGCTTGCTGCATGCCCACCATTTTAGCATA
>AJMS01009869.1:0-11170 GCA_000263175.2 Phaeosphaeriaceae sp. UM 1110
ATTCCGAGATACTCCCAAACATCTCTCGACTTTGAGTTACGATGACCAATAATGTCACCATTTGTTGTGTTCACTGTCTCGAACACGGAGGTTGGTGCTGCCGATGAGATCGCGCATGCGATTAGCCAGACTGTTACTCCGCGCATGTTGCAGAATATGTCGAGGACCTCCAAAGTTGTGAAGGGCTTGGGTTTATTCAGTGCTTGGAACAACAATTTTTGGCGATCTCAGAAGTGTAGCGCAGCACGGCCAAGCGTCGTGTCAATCTTACTTCAAATTACCGTACCGGGGCGTAATTACCTAATAAGGCCAGTCTCCGTGCTAGCATACAGGGTATGCGGAAACTCGCCGCAACGGTCGTCCGCGAGCCAGGTCTTTGACATGTTGCTCTTCAGGGATATCACCACGTCGATTGGACTCGAATCGAGATGTATATGATTGTGCATCTTTGCTTTTTGCTTACCATATTTTGAGGTCGTTGACCTGGCAGCTGTTGTTTGATTGAGGATGATCCCCAGTAGAACGGGTTGAACATCCAAGTTGAGGAACAAGTATGCAACGGAAACGGCCATGCTAGCGAAAAATGTCATTTTCGCCCACTTTGTCATCGGCGCTGTGTACAAGCTTTCGTTACCTAAACTTTCTTCATCATCTACAGATTGCGCCAACGTTGGGCATAGCACCATCAGTAATATATGAAAACCCTTGTTTCAATACTCTCGCGTGGCCTCTCCCCAGGAATCGTATTCGGATTTCGGAAACCAGCATGTGGCACTCCTGGGTCAGTCGGTCAGCCAGAGTTACCACAAGCCTAACAATAGATGGAGTATGTGATGCTGGTAAAGATGAGAGTGGATGGCTTACCTTGCTCATAACCCTCTTCGGTATCAGTCTGTCGAAACAGCATGATTTCGTTTGCTAATTGGCCACTTAGATAGCAAAATCGCATATCTTCATGATAGTAGACTTGATAGTTCTCCGTAAACCCAACGCGTT
Organism: Phaeosphaeriaceae sp. UM 1110; assembly: GCA_000263175.2. NCBI lineage: Eukaryota > Fungi > Ascomycota > Dothideomycetes > Pleosporales > Phaeosphaeriaceae > Phaeosphaeriaceae sp. UM 1110. The sequence goes on from AJMS01009869.1 coordinate 997, forward strand.
CTACTACATCAGTCGCAATGCAGTCACGAGACGTTGACAAGGAGCGAGAGTCGCAAACAGATAGTGGCCAGTCGCTCAAGGGTCCGTAAAGAGGCTTCCAAACACTGAGCACAATCAGATCCTTATGAAATACTGGGTGTATAGAGGTTATCAGACATACTTGAGTGTTTGTAGCCTCTTGTAGGAAAACTTATCGACATTCAGTATTTGTTTCGATGTAGCTCGAGCTGCGTCTGGCGTGAAGTCTGTTGCGAATGAAATAGTGTTAGCAAAGACATGCACGGTAAGGGCATCGTCTTACCTATGTGTATGATAGAGGTGGGTTGCAAATGCTCGTAGTCCTTTCCAGTTGAGATAGGAAATTCTGCGTGTCGTTTTCGAATCTAGGGCATGTTTTGTCAGACATAGAACAAGCTTGCTCATCGCTTGGAAGCCTCACATCTTCTCTCGAATTACGACCGGAGGATATCAGGGAAAAAACTTACGCCATGCTCTAAAATCTCCACTCTGCTCGCGCCAAGTGTTCGCTTGAGCAAATACTTCAATTCCTGATAGTACACAGCCTTCACCTTTGCCCTATCGTGAAAGTCCTCGGGCGTTAGCTTGGAGTCGAGCCTCACAACCTGAAATCCATTCCGACTCAAGGTATAGTCGGCCTCTCTGCCTCGAATATCATGTACAGTGATATCCTTTTTCACATCGGTCTCACAGTTGGTTCGTGGTATCGCATCTCCAGGATCATACCGTAAGCGGTATGGTTTCTCAAGAAGGTATTTCGGGTCTGGCTTGAGAAAAATGAGATCGGTCAAGACGTCACCTGCTGTCATCGTATTTGCTGCAAATGGTGTACGCACCCATCGATATTGCGGCTTATCTTCAGGAAAGAAGGCGATGAGGCTGAAGTGGGGGCTAGCCCAGTTGGCGACCGGTGAAGGAGCGGGGTTGACCGTAGTGACAGCGATTGGACACAGGCTGGGGGTTCCTCCACCACACGATCACCCCACCGATGACCGGACACGGTATGTCACACCGATTTGCAATCCGTGTTGCCCTTTTGCGTAAGCCAAGGACTTCTGCGCATGCATTGGCAAGTCACATGCACTGCAATGTTGCCACCAGGGTTGTTTCAGTTGTGGAGGGCGACGGGCCACTCTCACCCTTCCCATCCAATCTGTGTATGCATCTGACACCCACGCAAGCAAAATAAACCGCAAAACCTCTTGACGTAAGCAGCCTGAGGCTCTGTCTGCGAGGTTTGAGCCTCGTTCGCTACCTTGCAGATGCCCCGCACCTCTTCCAGCCACATTCCATCCTTGCTGACCTCGGATAGAAACTTGTTCAACATGCCTACCGAGCAAAATTCAACCCAGGTCGCAGCTTCAAGCGAGCCCAAAGTTCAGCCTTGGAAGGCACACTGGCCTCCCAAGACGCCGGTTACTGCTGGCGAAAAACATGGCTTTCGCGAGGGCGAGACTATTCAGCTGGAGGGAACAGCTTCTGGTGCACATCTGACCACTTTGGAGAAGGAAGAGAAGTGATCGAGCGATCAATGGGATCTTACAAGCAGGAGCAACAGCTACCTTTATTGATTGCCCATTGAAGAAACTTTCAAGCACTCAGCGCCATTCTGGACAAATTTCCAAGCACACCCTACACCTTCGCTATGATATCGTCGGAAATCCTCTCCCAGATACACGAATAGATCTGTTAGCACGATTTGTCGAATAGAGTCAATCATGTTTGAGCCTTGACGGATGCACTTGATTTGGGTTCATGTTGTAGCTATGGTGTCAAACGGAGTGCTCGTTCACCTGCCACGACAATTCTGGACGCGATCATCTAGACCAGAACACTACCATTAGGTCGAAGTCAGCATCGTCAAGCTCTTCTTCTCCGATGGTGTTCTGTCCTTTGAGTTCCCAATACCACTTCACGCTCTCGAACCGCTCCCGATCAGCCTCAGCGATGTTTCCTGCTTGTCGCAGGACTTTGCTCTTGCAGAATTTCGCGCGAGCAGTCTCGGCCTCGAAGGCAGATTCGAAATTGTGGTAGATGTGAATCGCCTTGTTGATGAGAGCTCTTTGTCAAGTTCATCAGCCTCGAACGTCATGGATTGCACAGATTTAGCTTACAAAGCTTCGGATAATTGTCCGAGTCTCATGAAATGTTTCGTTATGCGAACGAATGCGTCAGCTGTTCTGTGATGCGCACTTCCAAGCGTGTTGCGATAATGATTTAGCGAGCGCTGGTGATACTCCAAGCTCGTGTCGTAATGCTGGAGGGACTCATGCACGTTGCCAAGAGTGTACAGAAATCGGCCGGTGCTATTCCAAACGTTAGAAAACGCTAATAAGGGAGACAATTACTTGCATGAAAGACTCCTGGTCATTGGATCCGAACTTCTTCTCACGATCGCGAAGCCCTCGTGTCAATACATCGACGGCATCAGTATAACGCTCTGTGAGCCAATAAACAACCCCAAGGTTCACACCAGGAAGAGAAACCTGCCACCTTTCATAGTTTTCCAGTTTCTCCATGCTACTAATAGACTGTTCGAAGCACATCTCGGCGCGCGAATAGTCGTTTCTGAGCATGTAAGCACATCCAAGCTCATTGAATGACAGAGCAAGGCGCATGTCTGTGCCAGATTGCCTAGTTCCCAGATCTCGAACCATCATGGAATTGAACTTGGAAAGATACTCCAGCGACTCAACCGCGTGATTGATCTCGTTTGCCATCACACCTCTGTTGTGGTGAATTTCAGCAAGGATGTCATTTATGTCTCTTTCGGTGGGAAGATGGTCTTGTCGTTGTTCTAGGGAAAGAGGGTAGAAAGTTTTTAGCTCTTCACAAAGACGTTGTGCAACACTGCTGAAGTCGTCCGATTCTCTGGTTCTTCCACGTTCATGACAGTACCTAAAACGTCAACAAGACTGGAAGAGAACCTCGAGTGCGCGACTTACCATCCACAGTCGCACCAGAGCTTCGCATATAGATAAGCGCCATAGAGGTGATATTCGTTGGTAAGTATGTTAGACGACAAGCGACGCAGACGGATTATATGAGGGAATAGCTACGACATGTTAATACAGCTCTGATACTAGCGGGGTCCTGAAAATTTTCACCTCCTCGCATTGTGGCCATCTCGAGATGCCATGGCGCCATGTAAAAGTATGGAAAGGCCTAGACACTTTAGAGTCATGTAGTATATGTTTCGAAAGTTACGCACCATTGAGCGGATAAAAGCAGAACACATGTGTTGTAGACATCACGTGAATATAGTGGACTCATCTGCTTCCGTACAGCATCCTGTACGATGCGGTGGATGAAGTAAGTCGCTGATGTCGGGCTTTTAGTGACGAGGCTGTACTTTAGTAACTCCTGCAGCGCATCGTCCAGGCTTGCTGGGCTATCGGGATACCCTGAGATAAACACATGGGGAGATGTATTCGATAGGATATGCTCAGGTATTTTGTCGGGATCGAGCATAGACAAGACGTCCAGCAATGGCCTCGAGTGCTTGATGCTCTCGAACGCAGCTTCCAAAAACGAGTGCTCTTCCGCGACGACAAACCGTGCTAGTTCGCCCTTCATCTTTCTTTGCAATTTCTCATCTTCGCGAGTATGATTCTGCGCCAGAAACTCGCTAAAAGTCAAGTCTTCACCCACGATCCACTTGGTCAGATGTCTCAAAGCGTAGGGCACACCTCGGACTTTCGCACTAATGAGACTTGCACATTGGTGCTCCTCTGGCGAGACTTCATGGCCGAGTAATCTGCACATGAAGCTTGCTCCTTCCATTGGTGTAAAGCGGTCGAGTGTCTGAGAAGGATATCTTTCAGGGGACCATGGCATTGACCTTCGACTTGTAATGAGGATCGCCCCACATTCCCTTTCTGTAGGCCAAAATTGGTCGAGCACAGCGGAATCAATAACATGGTCGAGGATGAGTAGCCAGTTTGCGCGCTGGGAACCAGACTGATTCGCCTTCTCGGGGTTCCCTAGCCATCGCTTGAACAGATCCCTTGTCAGAGCCTGATCCCCAGAATCGGCGGATGCCTCGTCTACCAAGCCTAATCGACCTGTGATACGGTTGACATCCTCGATGAGTTTAGATGCTTCATCCGCATGAACCCAGAAAACTGCATCGAACTTGTCCATATGCCGATATACAAATTCGACAGCAACCTGGGTTTTCCCTATGCCAGCTGGACCGTAAATGCTGCACGTCTTGAGAGTTGTCTTCGGATCGGCTGTGTTCAAGTTGGAGCAGAGCTGGCGCTCAAGGAATTTGAGTGTATCCTCGCGACCGAAGAAATCAGTGTTACGCCCCAGCGGCATGTGTGTGCACGGTAACAAAGGTTCCCTCTTCGCGCTCCCGGTGAAAGCCATTTCAACATGGTATTTGCGTACGAAAGAGATCAATACCTCGTCAGATTCCTGACCATCATATGGAGTATGCTTTATGAAATCCCATTCTCCTTCGATGTGCTCATCGGGCGGTGCATCGTCATCACCGAAATCAAGATCTCCAAACTCTTCGATCAAGTTCCTATGGCTATCCGAACGGTGTGGTACAATACGCTCGTCCGCCGCATCACTGCTGTCGATATCGCTAGCCAGGGATAGTGGCTTGTCGCTTGCGACATCCTCGTCTGTTTCTTCGAGCCACGGCAGTGAATATGAGGCAATTATCATGAGATGGGTTGCGACATGTTTCTGCATCTTTGACGCCAGTGTTATCGAAGAAGGTTGATCAGCTCCCCCACGACCATTCTGAGGTTTGCCTTGTTGATCCGTCTGACCAAGATCTGCGAGGGAAATACTACATAAAGGACACACTTTGATAGGGTTAGGGTCTGGAAGGCCGCGTTGACGCTTGAGCAACTGTATCTGAGCTTTGCTGAACGCTCTGCTCTGAGAGCCATGCTCTTCCAGGTGAGTTGCATATGCATCGGCACTGGTGAAAGTCATCGTACCGGAGCCTCTGGCGTGACCTGGCAAGCGACAAGACCAGCGCATTGCGTGGGAGCGAAGGTGAGTCACCCACGCGTTCTGGTCACGGTATTTGTGATCCGGCCGAGAACAGTCCTCAAAAATACAAACATAGGGCTCGAGGTCTTTCATTACGTGTTGTCTTGGCGCTATTAGTGGGATTTTTCCTAGTCATAAAAATGGGACTTACATACCTCCACGTCGTTTTCTTCAGAATGGTCGCCGATACCAGCTGGCAACAGTACGGACACTCAAATTGCGGTCTGCTCTTGGGGACCTTAGGTGGTGGTGGCAGACGCGAATGGCAGAACATGCTTGCTATCGACGTGCCACCAATGGACGTCGCTGCTTTGGAAGAAGTAGCTGGCTTGAATTGTGACTCCACAAAGCTAGTAGCCCTCGCGATGGATGACTGAGCATGATTTGATGGAGTAGCAGGTGGTCGATCATCCAAGATGGTGGAAGAGTGTCTTGCGTCTGTGTCTGGCACAATCGAGGGGACATTGCGTGTACCAACTCGTGAGGCTATAGGGCTCGGCGACTTGTGGCTATGCTCGTGGCCATGCAATATATCTTGATGTTTTCTGCGGTAAAGAAACAGCCTCCGTCGGGATGCATTGGCAGCGGCAAGGCGATGAACAAGGTATCCAGGTGCTCCACTACACATTTGTCGGATGACATCTTTGCTGTATGTCTCGAATGAGGCAATTTCGTCGATGCCATTCTCGTCTCTTGGGTTGAATTGGTTGGCCTTGGACGCTTGAGATGTGATGCCAGGTTGTCTAATCGCCTTTGCTAGCCGATACAAGCGATCAATGGCACCACGCATGCCCTCCAGGCTCTCCTTCTCCGCGTCGAAGTCAGACTCTTCTGAGAGTCCTGTCAGTGGCCTGGACAGGTACGAAAGTCCATCCTCATTCGACGGGGGAGCATCATTGCTATCTTGCTTGTCTACTTGCGTTTGTCAGATCGCTATTGTTCACATACGGTGTAGAGAACAAACCAGACTGGAGGGTACCCGAGAGTCGTGACGCGGCTGCGTGAAGCAGATCAAGCTGCGACAGCACAAGCGATCGCACCCTTTCACTTTCTCTTAAGCGATAGTCCAGAGAAGCGTGATGTTTAGCGAAAGCTCCTATGTTAGCTGCCCATAATCTGAATCTCGCACGCTCCTCTTCCACTGCTTCAGCCAAATCAACCTCCTCGGGATGGTCTCTCAACAGCGTCAGACTCAACAAGGCTGAAAATTCATGATTGCAATTCTCCGCAGCATCAGCGAGCGTCCTATTGTCCATCATCCAGTGTGTTGATTGTCGTTCAAAAGAACGAAGGCGCCTGAAATGAGGTAGAAGCAGCGTTGGACGCAGGCTGTGCGCTGAACTGACCGGTCAGAGAGCGACAAGGCGACAAGGCAAATTTGGGGAGAGGAGGGGAAGAAAGGCCCTTCTACGATGCGACTATATCCGCATCCGGGATGTATGCCTGATGAAGCGACGAATAGGCAGCAGTTGGGGGTTGTAGGGCAACAAGGCTGTGTGCTGACCGGTGACCGCCTTCAGCCAGAGCCTCGTGGGTATGAACGATCATGTCTAGTGTGTAGTCTTGGGCCCCCAGACATCCTGAAGCCTACCATACACCTGCTTGCTCCCTCGACCTTGTTTCTTTGGTTACTGATTCAAATATTCCTCCGAATATGAGTGGAGTTGAGATAGCTGGTCTAGCACTTGGTGTGCTCCCGATCCTTATAGCCGCGGCTGAGCACATCAAATCAAGACGACTAGATCCACGGAGAGCCGTATTCATGGAGAATTTGGCTTTTGAGATCGTTTTTCTCCAAATGAGTTTGACAAAGATGGCAAAAGGATTGACCGAAATACCGGACGAGATAAGAGAGAAATTGGTAGCGTCGCAAGCCACGCAAGAAATGGACGCGAGCTGGAGAAAAGATGAGGTGAAGCATGCGCTCAAGGCGCGTCTTGGGTCAGGACACGAAACGTTTGTCGTTACCCTCAAAGCCATCCTTGACTGTCTGGAGAGATTGTTAGAGAAGAAGTCGTTCAGCTTGTCCAACGACGACACGGTTCGTGCAACTGCATCAACCTGAACACTTCAAATCAGGCTGATGATGTCATAGATCTCTCAACAAGCGTACGCGAAGTTGCGCGCGATTCGTGACACGACTTCAACAACACAAAGCAAAGCTCTCGGACAACGAGTAAGGTTCGCCATTTTCGAAGCGAGAGTATGCGATCAGATCCTGAGCAAGATCACACATAACAATGAACGGCTGGAGAGAATAGTGCTCTGGTCCTCGGATGCTCTGACGCCTGCACCTGAGCCATCCAAAGACAGTCGCACCATCGACAACCCTCACGTACAATTACGTCCTCTGATGCATACACTATATACAGCCCTAGGAGGGCTATGGCCGTGTGACTGTCGTCGAGAGCACGAAGCACGTCTCTGTCTCCTCCAGCGCCGCGATCGGCGTCGGGACTCAGTGACTTCTGATAGCGAGGCTGATAATATTTACTTCAATCTCCTCATGTCTCTTCGCAGCGAAGGAAATGAGCCTTACTGTCGCTGGCTCGAGAGTCAGTTATGTGTAGCACTTCAACAGTGAGTCCTCATGCTCAGACGTAGAAGAGGTCGAGGAAGATCAAATAGCAGCTGACAAAGCTTTTCTGCAGAGATCTCGCTTCAGAACCAACAAGAGGCGTCCGCTTCGATATAGATACAGCTTCGTCACCTGTTGACATAAGTGATGATGCCGAAATGATAGCAGTATCTCCTACAGGGATCACCGGCCCCACTAGATCTGGACGCCGTCGAGCTTCTACGGCTACGAGACAGAAGATCAAGACCCTCTGTCAAACTCTACTACAGGCTAACCGCAATCTATGTTCACCACAGATACTGTTCGACGGTGATTGCTTATGGCACATAAGTAGCAAGCCATCCTCGTTGAACACATCAACAGCACTAAGCATTCAAGCTAACGAGGTGGACACTTCGCTTGCATCCTTGTTGTGTGGGGAGCGGAAATTTCGACTGAAAGAGAAACGCATTCTGTCCGTTATACTTGCCAATTCCCTTCTTCAGTTCTGCGAAAGCCCTTGGCTAAGCAGGGAGTGGAATAAGAATCACATTTCGTTCTTTTCATCTGCGGCAAAGGGCGGCCTCGACATCCAGCGGCCCTATTTGTCAACAAGGTTCCAAGAGACTCACTCGGAGGAAGAGGCTGACGCACTCTACAGAGTGCATCCAAATTCCAGTGTCCTGGCGCTCGGGATCCTCTTGTTGGAAATCGAGCTCGACACGCCGATCGAGCGTGAACGTGGGGTTGAAGACCTCGATGAAGACGGGCTGCCGACAGTGAACACGGACTACTTCGCAGCATTGCGACTCTTTGAAGGCATATCGGATGACTTCTACTTGAACCACCGACAAGCAGTTGCTGCATGCCTTAATTGCGACTTCTATGACGAAGACACAATGTTACCTAGCTTAGACGACCCCGCATTTCGACAGGCAGTATACAACACCATAGTGAGGCCTTTGGAACAAGAATTGCTCAGCGCTTACGATCTCACTCCTGACGATTTGGGCCTCAATATCATCTAATACCAGTGTAACGCAGTCTGCTGACATTTGAAGCTTTTTGTTAATATCGAAATTTTCCTTTCCATGATTGATACCCCGGGGCTTTCTCCTTGACTTGTACATATCATATAGCATCATGTATCATTAGCTGCTCAAGCTTCATGTTCCTCGTCTGGTTTCACTTGTACTGTGTTCCATCACCAAGTGCTCGATAGGATGTAGTCCCACGCCGCTTGTTTCAGCAATATGCCTTACCATGCGGATGTTCGGGATCATTATGGTACTCTTTACCTAGATCACTTCGTTAGCTCCGTCTTGTCCTTCCCTGACAAATTTGCCTACATCTCCCGAACATCCAGCCGCATGAGTCGGTGGTTTCCCATTCTCCGTCCAAACACACAAGGGCTTTTTCTATCTCAAAGATACCCATTGGGGTATGTTCTGATGTCGCAAATTAGTGTCTAAGAATGAAAGTAGTAGCTTAGAGAGTGCGAGACATACTGCAAGCCTGCATCATCTGTTTCTCGGGCGTACACTTGCCCTGCGAAATTCTGCCTTTAGCGAGTGCAGGCGATGCGAGGGCTGTGAGGGCTGCGAGGGTGCTAGAAGTGAACAGCTTCATTATTGTGTTTGGTGACCCTCGTTTAGTGAGTTGGTATAGAAGTAAACGAGCTGAAAGGTAAGAATCAGAAATGAAATATATATTGTTCTCGAGCAAGAATTAGGATGGTAAAGATGTTCTGACGCTTCCCAAGAAACTCAAGTACCATCTTTACCGGTATTTTCAGGGTCCATAGTACTTACACATGTAGAGCATCGTATGTTTTCTTTATGAGATCGATCAGAGATTTCGCGGGCGCCATCACGAGAAAAACAGAACGCGACGTTATTGGGAAGCGGGAAGTGCGTGCGAATAGAAACGACTGGAGACGTAGTTCTCATCAATAAATACAATTCAAATAGAGCTTGCCGTCCAAAACTAGCCATATGAGACATACGCAAGAGTGGTACGCAGGAGTGCCGAACTAGTGTTACCGCATACTTTTCTCACAGCACGCATATGCACCACTGAACACGTTTTTGTGCGATCCAACCGTGATTCAAAATTGAAGATGCTTCCCAATGACCTTAAATGTAAGAGAGCAATGCATACCGAGCCTTGCAGGTACACGGAAACATGCGGTTAATTCTCTCCACCCCACACTACCTACCCCGCATTCGTCCTAGTGGCATTGCGAGATAAGCTCAATGCGAGCCACGACATCGGACGAGAAATTGGTACGATGTCTCAGATAGCTGTACTACTCTCTCGTTCATCTCCAACTCCTCGAAACTGCATGAGCATATGAATACACACATAGTCCCTGAGGTACATGGTAGGTTTAGTGCGGGGCGTCCGCAGTGGAGTTTTATCTTCACGCCCTACAGGCGTAGTGGATCCACCATTAACGACAAGTTAGATATCCGATATCGAAATCAACGACAGGACTCATGCATTGATCTCACACCAATCTTCAACCTCCCTAATCCTCGATACTAGACGAACATGTTTGGTACCATCCTGCTTCTTCTCCCC
>AJMS01009868.1:0-11163 GCA_000263175.2 Phaeosphaeriaceae sp. UM 1110
TTTTCCTCTTCCCAACAGCCCCAATCGGACCTACATGACACACAAATCAGTACCCATCCACCAAGTAAAAGACCCCGGCCAGGAACAGGAAGATGAATATGCCAAACGGGAGCATCGTACGCAGAGCCGACTGCTGGTCTTCTTCTATGGCGAGGTTGGTTGCCTCGACGTCTTGCTGGTTGGGCTTGTATCCAACTGGTCGCAACTCTCCATATCGCGACCCGGGCGCTGATTCCCAGATACTCCCGTCGGTGTCGCGGAAGGTGTAGCGTTGGGAGTCGGCGTCGTAGCCTATGCGTTGCATGCCCTCCGGCAGTCTTGCCTCATCCTATCGCGCGTCAGTATCATGCCCATAAATTGCTTGAGAACGTGCGAGAGGAAATGGGAGGTGTTTACCGAGTCGAGATCTGTGAAACGGCCCATCTTCTTCTCTGTCTCGTACTGAGATGCGAAGTTCAAGAGAATGTGGATTGTATAACGTGCGTAGGTTTGGACTTGCTACACTAATCGAGATCCACTCGTGATTGAGCGTAGATTTGGACGACTGCACGTAATGGGCGACAGAAGAAACACAGTGTATGTAAGACTGTCGCGTGGGCAGCCTGATATATAGGTACGAGAAGACCTGCGTACACCCGGTCACAGCCTTACTTTGAAGGGGTCAAAGGCGCTATCTGTGGTTGGTCCGTAGTGTGAATCCGACCGATCAGACGTCTGTCCCCCTGATCGCCAAGGCCTTGTTTATAAATGGAGGACGGCTGCTGTTACGCGGGGGACGCAGATTCAGTCTTGCATTCAAATTGCGGGAATCCTGCTTTATTGTTGGCGATCAGTATTGAATGGAGGTGGCGTGGCAATACGCAAGACGACTCAGCCACGTCCGGTCGTAAGATGATGCATCATTGGTCCGTGCGACATCACCATTGCATTATCATGGCTGCCTCAGGCATGCCACTAGACGATGGGGAGCAGCATCTGCCAAGATCACTGTAGCAGACACCTCAGGTATTGAAAAGCGCATTGCGGGGGAAAGTTGATTACATATTGGGCTCATGCGACGTTCGCACCGCTGAACCTATATACTGACACCCCAAGACCGACGCACCAGTCGGCATGAGATGTGACTAAAACCACCGCACATGGCTGGACCGCCTCAAATACAGTACTGCAATGACGGAACGCGATTGCGTCCAATTAAGTACGCTCAAGGGTTCTGCAGCCACGCATCTTCCCCGGCTTACATCCCCACCATTCTCTTCACCGCGGGTACTACGCTGTGAGCAACCGTATTCGAGCCACATATCCTGCCTCCAATCGCGCTCGCATCGCAGCCATCGGGGTAGTAGTAGCTCACGACAGCGATAATGGTATACGCTGCAACGAGTAGACTGCCTTCCAGGTAGTTGCTTCGTCCGTCGAGAACAAGGAAGTTCACCACGAGTACTGTGACGAATAATGCCACCGTCTCGAAGATGTTGAAGTAGAGCGTCATCTCCTTGTTCATCATCCAGCCAAGGATGACAATGAGAGGTGTGATGAAGAGCGCGATCTGAATAGATGAGCCGACTGCGATTCCAATTGCCAAGTCCATCTTGTTCTTGGTAGCAACCACGACCGCTGTTACGTGTTCTGCGGCGTTACCGACGATGGGAATGATGATGAGACCAATGAAAGCCTGACTGACTCCAGATGTTTCGACCATTGGCTCGATGGCGTCGCTCATGAAGTCGGCGCAGACAGCGACAAGACCGGTGCTAATGAGAAGCATGAAGATGGCCGCCTTGATGGACATCTCCGGGGGCTCGTCGTCGCGGTCGTCTTCAGTGAGGGCCATGGCAGCTTGGGGAGACACGGCGGGCGTGTTCATCGTGTTTGACTGAGGCGACTCGCGATTCATGCGCTCTGGCAAGGACTTTGCGCGACGCAAAGGCGTGCGTGCTGCGATTCGAATGTTGGGAGCGGGACCAGTGGGTGCGGCATTCTGAGGATTGACGAAGACGTTGTTGGACAACAGAGAAGGCAAGCCGGGTCGGTAGGCACGACGAGAAGTAGTAGGAGTGACTTCATTCTGCTGCACCTCTTCGGCGAAAGCAACCTTGGGAGCTTCAACTGCAGGTTCCGTGACGGCCTCCTTGTTCCGGTCTCTGGTATCACGCTTGCTGTGCTTCTTGCGCTCATGCTTATGCTTGCGCTTCTCGCGCTTGGTGTAGGGAGCAGACGCGGAAGAGGCGACCTCGAAGTCTCTAGTTCTGGGTGCAAAGTCGTCATCGGCCTCATCGCCGCTCATGACGTTGTTTGAGACAGAATGCTGGCGGGAACGAGAGGCGGCGGATGGGGCATCAAACGATCTATTGGCAACGCTGCCGTTACGCTCCGTGTCAAAGGGACTAGAATGGAGCTCGGCGGCAGGTGAACCTGGCTGAGAGATGGCAGGCCTCTCCTTGGAGCTGGCGCTGGACTTGCGACGGAGCTTCTTGACCATGCGCTTCGCCCTCTTCTTGATGGTGCCATTGGAGGAATTCGTGGAGTTGTCGCTGTCACTGCTGTCGGAGCTAGAGGACGAGCTAGAGCTGGACGAATCGAAGACATCGGCAAGCACACCGGGATGCGACTCCTCGTCGATGATGTGCTGTGGGGTGCTGGCGTAGAGATATCGGTGGCTCTTCAGCTGAAAGAGCAGGTACAGGCCGTAGACGATGAGCAGGATAATGCTGGTGATGCGGCTGACAATGAGTGTCTCGTGGTCGGCAATGTCGTTATCATTGAAGGCCGAGTGGAACGCAGTGGGCAGCAGCAGACTCATGACAGCCAATGCAAGCATGACGCCGCTCATCTGCGTGGCGGTGCTGTTGTAGACCTGATGACGTGTTAGCAAGATTCAAAACTAGTTCGTGATGGTATGTCTTACCTGCTCCTGGAACTTGAGACCGCCCAAGAGGAAGGCCATGCCCAGGATGAGCAGTAGGTTGGCAAGGATGGAGCCAAGCAGCGACGCTTGCACGACCTCAATCTGTCCAGATGCAAGCAGGATGATGAAGAGAATCAGCTCGACCGCATTTCCGAAAGATACATTGAGGAGGGCACCGAGCGCGTCTCCAACGCGTGCAGCAACGACTTCGGTTGCGTGCGCCAACAACCCGGCCAAGGGAATGATGGCGATGGCGTTCATGGAGAAGACAATCTCGGGCTTGAGGTGAGCCAGCTTTGCAGCAATGCCGATGGGCACAAAAACCAGCAGGAGGTTGATGTAGCTGTGGAACAAGGCATTTTTGGTATGCTTGATAAAGCGAATGGATCCGTCTTTGATGCGCCCCGGAGAGAAGCGCTTGCGGGCTCCTAGGGCGGCAGGCGCATCTCCATCAGGCGCGGTATTGACGGGGTCCTGGCCACGGGCAGCGCTATTGACGTTGTTGTCGTTGTGCTTCTCGCTGGGCTCGCTGCTGCTGGAGCCGCCATGGACATGCAGTGCATCGGGACCATTTCCGGGACCCGAGGTGGTGTGGGGGTTGTGTGTGGGGAGGGCTGGCGTGGTCGTCTTTCCACGTCCCAAGCCTAGCCAAGATGCCTTAGACTTGGAAGCACGTATAGAGGGTTCGTCGGCGTCTCCCATCGATTGGTGTGTGGTTGAGGCTGTTGCGAGAAATAGTACCAAGTTGTACTGGAGGCGAGAGTGTGAGAGTGCGTGGGAGAGAGCGTTGGACAAGCAAAGGAGTGAGGCGGTCGGCTCGCCTTATCTAGTGCTTGCCTCATCTGGGCGGCGCCTTCCAGATGCTTGCGCGCTCGGACGGTGACGTATCAAGCCCCCGGTTTGGCTGCTGCGCCACTGCCGCCACACGCTTCTCTGGCCTTCCAGTTGGCTCGCTAAGAGCCTGGAATCTTGCAGCAGTGATGGTCTTGAATATCACGACGTCAAATCATGTCATGCCTCGTCAGGACCCAGTATCATCAAACGCAAGCAGGAACACGAATGCACTTGTTGCTCGTGGATCCCTGTCCTTGGCTGCAGGTTTCAGCGTTTCCTTGGTTCGTTCCTGCGTGCCGATGTATCCGATCCGGACGCTAGCCGCATTCGGGCCAAAGATACGGTAGACTCTGCTCGTCTCCGCACCTCTTCCCCAGAGAACCCACAGAGATGAGGTGGATGATCTGTTCAGCATCCCGCCGCTACTCGGGACATACGGCACGTTGACAAACGCGTCAGAGATTCAAGTCAGCGCTGGATGAGACTTGCAGCATGTGTGAACATATCGCTGTAAATACGCGCGCGTGTACGATCTGATAACGTTTGGATTACATGTTGCAGCTGCGAATGGTAGGCCTGTTGTGGAGAAGCTATTGCTTGATAGTGGGGCTCAGATGGAAAGTCTCGTGGCAATGGGTGGTAGGGATACACGCTCTGCGCTGGCGAGAGCAGTGGCGGGCAAACACGTGGATATGGTGGTGTTGCTGCTGACGTATGGCGCAAAAGTCTCGCTGCATGATCCGTATTCGCCGAAGTTGATCACGGAGGCATTGGCGTGTATGCAGGGTGGAGCTATGTGGAGGATTATCAGGCAGACGAAGCAGGTTGAGATGGGACAGGTCGAATTTTGATAGATAGCTCTGTTGGAGCACAGTTTTATAAGAGACGATTTTGGTGTCTCCATGATGTGTTGAAGCACTCCTGAAGTAGTTGTAAGACAGCAGTTGATATATAGGTGATGTATGACTTCAGGCTGGCTCCTTGTCTCACTTCAGATAGCAATGGCAAGATCACGCACAGCATTGCTTTCATATGATCTTCTTTCAGACTACGAAGTCTCTATTTACCAGACTACAGCCTTATATTTCGCTCAAGACCGCGCTATGCATCACCCATCTAGCACGAACCCTGACCATTAGCTGTACCAGTCTTGTACGCTCCAGACGTGTCACCGAGGCACTCAGCTAAACTTATGATCAGCACTCAAATCATCATGTTCTGACAGATCAGGCTCAACTTACCGACAGTCACAAGCTTAAGGTTGTTGTTCTTCGCCCAGTTGATGAGCCAAGGAGTGAGAGTGTCAACAGTCGATGCATAAGTCTCATGCATAAGCGGAATATGTCCATTCCCACCCGCACCCGCTTGCTGAAACTTCTGCTGACTCTGCTGCGGCGTCTGGTTGTTCCAATCCCCACTATCCACATCATTCGTAATGACCCTGTATCCCAGATTCTTCATAGTCGGCAGCACGTTTCCACCAGTAGCAAGGTAGGGAGGGCGCATATACGTGGGCTTCACGCCAATGATGTTGACGAGCGCTTGCTCTAAGCGGGTCATCTGCGTGGTCAAGTCGTTGGTGGACATGGAGCCAAAGTTTTGCGGGTGGGACCACGAGTGGGAGGCGATCTGGTGCCCGGCTTTGTAGGCGTTTTGCAAGGCGGTCTTTTGGTTGTAGATGCAGCCTTGGGATGAATGTTAGCGAATGGTTTGAATTGCTGAAAAGAGGATACGAGTTTACCGTATAGAGTTCCAGTGACGAAAAATGTACCCTTAGCTCCACCCGCAGTGAGTGTGTCTACGAGCTTCTGCGTGTACTGGTATGGACCATCATCGTAGGCAAGCGCGATTTGACCGGGAGCATTGCACTTGGTAATGACTTGACCAGCTGCAGGCCCAGATTGTCTCATAACATTGAGAGGGTCTGGGATGGGCTTGGAAAGAGCGACTGTTGCCAGTGCAGCTACGATGAAAGTTTGTAGGCCCATGATGGAAGGTTCGGTCGTATGTGAGATTGACTGCGTCCGATGAAGTCACTTTGGAATCGTCATCGTCTCGGACTTATATACTCAAGCGTACATAAGAGGCGAATCTAGTAGTGGCCGCCAACGCCTGTTAGGGCTTCTTGGCCTCTTTATGTTAAACGATGGGGCTAGCCATTTTGGCCGAGAGTGCCTTATGACCGTACGACGTCAAGAGAAACAAAGTGACTGTAACTTTCAATTGGCGGCCGCCTCGTCATGGCTTCTGTGACGCAACGATGGAAAGAATCTTGCAACGAGTAAGCATCATGTGCTTGTTGTGCCATCAGTACGTTGTTCGACAGACTCGATGAGGATGCTCGTTGTGGATCCGCCGCATGGGTAATTCCCCTTGAAACACCCAGTCGTTTACCACGTGATGGGCCCGCCCTTTCATCCGAGGCTTGACACGTTGCTTGGCGGATGCTTCGTTATATGGATAGTTCCCGCCGGCTAAACGAGAATGTCCGGGGAAGCTTGGCGGTACGGATTCGATGCTGCGTGACCGGCTTTGTGGAATCTGAGGTCACACGACCAAGATTGTTAATCAATATTTTCGACTGGTGGTAATTGGGGGCGGATAGCGACTGGAGTCTATGAATGACAGCTCTAGACGAAGGAAAGTCGAAGCTGCGATACGGTGGCGCGGCGTTGTCGACATGACTCGTCTTGGCCCGTGCAAGACCAGACTGACAGTAATCTGTCGGCTTCCAGATAACCTTGTCTCTTTTCGTCGTATGTCGCCTGGCCGTCTGTAGTACCACCGGGTGGCGCTTAAGGAAGATGAACAAGGCGAAAACAGGGATCCTGTTGTTCGCATCCCATGCGTAGAATCGAAACGTCCAATTCCGGTTCCTCCTGCTCTTTGGAGAGTAAATGATCAACTTCAACAGTGCATGCTTCGACTCGATTGTGGAACAGCCCGTCGACGAATAGAAGTCGTTGGCCCCAAATAACTACCTCCAACAGTTAGCTTGACAGCTCTAGCCTCAATTTGAGATGTTCTGTGCATAAACGCGTCGAGCGTCATGCACCAGATCAATTTGACCTTCACGATTTTGGAATGAGCCAGATATTGACACCTTCAACAGCACGATACAATCTTCGCTCTCCTTCCGTCTCGAAGCTGCCCAGAGCTTGCCACACAGCTCTTATCGCAATCGAACTCCAAGTAGTTGACAAGGGTGCCAAACCCTCCCTCCTCTCACGTTCCTTGAGCTCCAAGCATCGTGCAATCTTGAGCGCAGCATCGTTGCGAAGCTCGACGTAAGCTGATGTCGGCTCCAGCGATCGTTTGATTTGAAGGATGCAAATGCGGATTGCGTGGTATAGCATGTAGGCGGTTGCGGACAGGTGGTTGGCAATGGCCAGATCCTGCACCAAGTACGATGCCTTGTCGGCGCTTGTCAGCTCCTCTTCGTTTGCTGCCATCCAGACAGGGTACAGCGCTTCGACCTCAGCCATTGCTCCATCAGCTCTCCCCAGCAACTCGAATTTGCACTCGTCACCCAGTCCTGAAGCAAGTAGAGCATTACGATCGGCCGTCAGCTGGGTACACGATGCTAGCACAGTGAGAAGGTCATGCTGCAATCTGCCCAAACCAGCCGTTTGTGAGATGGGTGCATTGCTCCAGGGTTCGCTTGCATAGATGGAAGGCCTCTGGTCCACGAGAGCGCTTACGATAGACATGACACGGAGCCCTCGGAACATGGATGCTGTCTCTCCCGTCGCCTCCGTAGGGGGACCACGCAGGCGCAGCATGGCTTCTATCCCTCGCTGATGCTTCAGAAAGTTGATTGGGCCTTTGGGCGAGAACATCTCCACCAGCATGCATGCGAAAGCGGTGAGTAGGATCTCATTGCTCATCTGGCGTGCAGGTATTGCAAGAGCAGTGTTTAGTCGTTGTAACACCTGGCCGTACTGTGTATAGCCTTTTGCAACTATGCGCTGGTCGCGATGTTGATTGCCAAAATAGGTAGTTGAAAGACTCAGTATCGCACCGCGCAGCATACTTAGCTCAGGACTGTGCGAGAACATAGCGGTTTCTGTGAGATCGATCATGTTGCAGGCCATCTCGACCGGGCCTCCGCGAAAGAGAGTTGTGCGAGTGTATGCAAAATAAATATCTTGCTCAAATGCAACGATCGAGAGTTCTGCTGGAGGACTCATGCTGACCACTTCCGTGCCCGGTGATGAGTTTGCAGTGGCTGGCTGATCTTGATGAATCCATTGGAGATCCCTTGGGCCGTCACAATGGACACCACGCTTCAAGCAACGAATGCACGAGGGACGCGTCTCATCTGGCTGCCGTCAGAAGCGATCCATCGCAATTCGTCAATTCAACAAGCAGATCTGCCTGCAAAAGGGCTCTTCAAGATCTCAAAAGTGACTTTGACCTACCGCATTTGACTTTTCTTCGTCGACACTGAGTACAGCCTTTGGAACGGCCGCCTCTGCTCACCATCTTCGTCGGATACTTCAACACTCAATGACGCGACGCTGTGGAAACGCAAGGGAAACGTCATATATGTGGCAGTCGCGCTAGCTTGGCCGATCTGGTGACAGTGATTATGTCCATCTCAAGCTCGTTCTTCGATTGGGAGCGCGTCGTTGGAGGTGACGACGCTTGGCAAGGAGGCTGAGCAAGGCTTCAACGATTGTTTGGCGCGGGACGCCACGGAAGCCGTTGGTGGCGCTCGCTACAACGTGCCTGCAGATTGGATGCCTGACACCGAATCATCGCGAACGTCGTCCACAGCACGCACGTATCTTCATATGTTCAACGATGTTCCGTCGAAGAGAAGACATGGATGGTCCGAGGCAGACTATGAATGCTCTCGCTTCATCATTACCCCGCAAACTTCAGGGATCGACGCGCTAAGCCCGCCACATTAATGGCTCACCAGGTTTCCCCTCAGATCTTCGACGATTTAGCTTTGACATCTGGATCTGGAGACATGCTTCATGGTACCCGCTCTTTGACTATCGAGCCTTAAGCCTTCAAATGTACGAGAACAACACATCGACCCCTTCATGTATTTGGCTGGCAGAACATCGAAGACGCGGTCCGCATCAGAGTCCGTCGCATCTGAAATGCTGCACAAGTAGGATATTTAGTTCAGCATGTACCTGGTCAATCTTCTTTACGCGGTGGCATGTCACCCTACCGGACTTGTCCACTATCTAGTAGGCCTTTCGACCAATATGGGTAAGTCTTGCGTCTAGTGTCCGGATGGCCCCCCAGAAGGGTACTGTTTCCACCAGGAAAAGTACGCGGGAGCAATTTCTCCGTTCCCCGCTGTCCACTATCATACGTCAATATGCAGCTAACTATTTGCCCTGTATTCTGAAAGTCTTTTCTGCAAGATATAAGCACAATACCTCGTTGGAGTTCGCTGAAGCGGAAACGACCAGTTCTCAACTCCACAAGGATGACCCACAGATCGCTCTTTGTATTGACCTCTTTGGTGGTGCTTGCCACTGGTAAGACTGTCCGGTCACCAACTCCGCCGCTGGGCTGGAACTCCTACAACACATGGAGCTGTTCACCATCCGAAGACAAAATCAAGGAGAGTGCCCAAGGTCTCATCGCATTGGGACTTGATAAGGTTGGCTACAATTTTGTAACTGTTGACTGTGGCTGGCCGTCACGGGACAGGGATGAAGAGGGAAGACTCCAATGGAACGCCACTCTTTTCCCATCTGGTGGTAAAGCATTGGGTGATTACATTCACGACCTCGGCCTTGGATTCGGTCTGTACTCCGGTGCAGGGTATCTTCAATGTGGCTCTGAGGACCTTCCCGCTAGTCTTGGTTTTGAGCAATTGGATGCCGAAAGCTTTGCAGAATGGGGAGGAGATAGTCTCAAGTACGGTCGTCCAAAGAGCTGAATAGTTGATGTATGCGCTGATTAACATTAGGTACGACAATTGCTATGCCACATCAAATACCACCATGGTCGACTCGAGCTCCGCTGAGTCTCAATCTCCAGTACGCTTTCAGCACATGGCTGCTGAACTGGATGCAGTTGACCGAGACATCAAGTACTATGTCTGCCAATGGGGAATCGGCACAAACGTTGGCCAGTGGGCTAGCGAAATTGGCAACACTTGGAGAATGAGCAACGACATCTACAATGCATGGCGTAGCATCTGGCGAATTACGAATCAAGTCGTACCCTACTACAGGCATACCAAGGCAGGCGCGTTTGCCGACATGGATATGCTTATTGTTGGCCTTAATGCTCTTTCCGCTGAAGAAGAGCGCTTCCATTTTGGTATGTGGGCAATCAACAAGTCGCCGTTGATTATCGGCGCAGCACTTGATCCAGACCGCTTGAGTCAAGAGTCGCTAGCGATCATGGAGAATAAAGAAGTCATTGCTCTCAACCAGGATAGTCTGGCAAAGCAAGCACAACTTGTCCGCAGAAATACGGAGAAAGAGTGGGACATCTGGCTGGGCGAACTTTCTGGATCAAGACAGATCCTCGGTGTTGCAAACTGGAAGAACGACTCCCAGACTGTAAGCCTGGATTTGAAGACGCTCGGCGTTGCGGCAGCTCAGGCGCGCGATGTATGGGCTGCGAAAGACCTTGGCGAGGTCAGCGGAACACAAACTGTCTCTCTTGCTGGCCATGAGCTCAAGCTGTGGCTGTTGTCTGACATTGACGCCGCAGCTCCACTCACATCCGGAGGCTATCATGACGCGAACCAGGCGTCTTTGAGTGGCTCAGCGCACACAAGCAAATGTCCAGACGGCACATGCCTTCCAACAGGGTATAAAGTTGAAGGCATCGGCCAAAACAGCCGTGCCGTCTTCGGCAATGTGACTGCTCCAGCCAACGGTACCAATCTGATGGGCATCGACTTTATCAACTACGACTATGCTTTTACGACGGCCTGGGAGCTGGGTGACAACATTCGCAACGCTACGATAGCAGTGAACGGACGAAAAGCTACGAGATGGGCGTTCCCGCTGTCAGGCGGCAATTGGAACGAAAGCTTGAGGCTGTTTGTTGAATGCGATGGATTTATGGAGGGTTCGGGGAATGAAGTGACGTTCGCAGGGTTTAGCAACGGCTCTGCTCCACATCTGGTGGGTTTCGAGCTGTTGGGCTAAGCACACTTCAGGCTCCACTAGGAAGGAGCTGGTTCTTAGTGATGCACCAATAATGGCAATTTTCACTGAGTTTATACTACGATTGCCTGCCGACTTTGCGAAGAATCAATTCGTGTAACATTTAATAAGATTTTCTCTCTCAAGGGATTGTCGAGGTGCTCTCAAACAAAACTGGTGCAAAAGACCCCCTCCCACTCGCTCATGTCGCCCTTCCCTCATGCTCAACGACGCTCGCCGCCCCCTTTTTTTTTTCTCTTTTCTCGTCCTTTTGAACTTTTTTTT
>AJMS01009867.1:0-11162 GCA_000263175.2 Phaeosphaeriaceae sp. UM 1110
TCCACAATCTCGTCTGCCTCTACAATCGTCATCTTGGCGTTCTTGCCCATCGCCTCGTTGAAGTTGTTCTGCGCCTTGCGGAACTGGCAGTTGCCGAGTCGATCGGCTTTTGCGACTTTGACAAAGGCGTAGTCCCCGAAAATGGCCTCTTCCATCACGTAGGCTTTGCCGTTGAATTCGCGGGTTTCCTTTGGTGGGGCCATGACGGCGATGGTGCCATCGGTGTTGTAGCGGACCGGGAGTTCGCCGGTTTGGACTCGAGGTGTTGTTAGCTTTTGCACATTCCCATAGCATCGTAGGATGGATTCTTTGGGGGCATTTTTGACTCACCAATTGTTCCATAAGCAGCAGGCGTGTAGAACGCCGGCACACCTGCCGCTCCCGCCGCGCACTTTTCTGCAATCGTGCCCTGAGGTGTTAAATGCAGACTCAATTCTCCCTTCAGATACATTCGCTCAAACACCTTATTGTCTCCAATATAACTCGCAACCATTGTTCCAATCTGCTTCGTCTCGAGCAATTGCCCAAGTCCCACACCAGGCATACCAGCATTGTTGCTGACGACTGTGAAGTTTGTGAGGTCTTTGCGGTCCCGGAGTGCGTTGATGAGCGTCATTGGAACACCAGAGAATCCGAATCCACCGACAAGGACTGTGGTGTCGGATTTCATGTCGCTGATGGCTTCTTGTGCGGAGTTGACGATCTTGTTGATCGCGGCGCGTCTTGAGGTTGTGGAAAAGAAGCGAGGCGTGAGGGCATTGCGCCTCGCTGCGCTGAAGAGAAATTGACGCTGCATCGTAACGGCCGTGGGTATCGTAAAGCAAATTCGGTCAGAAATATCCTGCTCTTTTCTTGTGGAAGCTGTCTGGAGTAGACGGAGTGTGGGGGACACACACTCGAGTTTGTGTTGTGTTGTATATGCTGCAGGTATATGCGGAAAGAAAATATAGCAAGCGTAGGATCAGGAGGTAACGGCTTCCTTTTCCTCAAATTGCGGGGAAGAAATTGGTTTTCTACAACTCTACAACTTTTGGGTTATCCGCAGCGAGCTCCCCACACAACATCAATTGACGCGGGCACATTGCATCAGGCACTAGCACGCTTTCGGACCTCCGAGCACCACTGCCGGACCCTGCCGGTGGAGAAAAACCTCTCCGCAGACGGAAATGGATGAGATGTGGATGATGTCTTAGCCGGGCTCGAGCTCGGAAAACCGCACGACATATGATTTGATTGGTCACGCCAAGGTCCGATGAGATGTTTCCGACCTGAAATCGGAGTTCTTATCCAGCTCAAAAGGGCTTTTGCAGAAGCACGTGACAACGCGTGTGATGACGCGGAAAAGGTACCCATGAGGAAAAGTGTCACATTATATTGAAGGTGAAGATGGAATTTAGTGTTACAATGTGACTATGCTACCATCGCATGTCTAGTACAAATCGTGTACAATTTTCTTCACTATGCGGAAATCAGTAAAAGATCAGCCAGAAGTAGGCAGGCAACTTACAGTTCGCAAAGTCCTTGTGGTCTTTGCTGTGGAGAGCGCGAGATGCGATCGCCTCTTCCTCGGCATCGCCAGTTGGCACATCATACTATCTCTGTGTCAATAACTTTTCAGAAGCTGAAATTGGTGTACTTACTGCTGTGAGACTTGTCTTATGACCCAATTGCTCAACCAGCTCAGCAATGGCATCTGCCACAATATGCGAATCCTTCTCGTCACTACCCGCGCTCTGCTTTCCGATGTATGGGATAATGCGCGCAATTTGCTTAGACTCTTCTGGGTTGCTAGCCTTGAAGTGAACTGTTGGTGCCAAAGTCAGGCAGCTCGTGATGCCATGAGGAATCATGTATGTGGCACCGATTGCGTGACCAATGCTGTGGCTCAGGCCAACACCTCCAGTGTAGAGGAAAGGAAAGAGCGATGAGTAACAGGCGAGGAAAAGCTTTGTTCGCACTTCTGCATCTTCAGGGTTTGCTTTGGACTGTGGCAAGTATGTGAAAAGGTCCTTGATGGATTCGAGACACATGCGCTTCGTCGGAATCTCGGAGGCGAGAGGATGATACATCAATTCGACCGCATGGTCCAACGATCGAATCTAGCCATTGTCAGTAGGTCCAGTCGAAGCTCACACAGTAACGCTTTGACTTACTCCTGTACTAGTCCATAGGTTCAATGGTGTATGAATGGCAAGCTCGCCGTCATAGACAACAGCTGTGACTATCAGCTTTGCGCCATTCAGATGGGGTTTTGGGAGTTACCTTTAGGAACAAGCTCGGGATCGCTCACGGCAATCTTGTGCTTCTCTTCAGTGGTGAAACCAGCGTTCTGCGTAGTCTCGGCAACACTTAATGTCGTTGGCACAGCGATGCTTGGTACCCATTTTCCGGTCTCCTGCTGGATATTGTATGCGATCGCTTTTGCAGAGTCAATGGGAGAGCCGCCACCAATTGCGATCAACACATCGCATCCAGACTTCGACATCAACGCTGTCGCTTCACGGATATCTTGGATTGGCCTGTTGGAATTAGAGGAGAAGTCTTGAAGAGATAATTCTTGCATACGCGTGTTGTCCGATCTTGCTGAATGTGCCGCCATGAGCAGCTCCCAGTGACTTTTCGATGTTCTTGATGACTGGGGTTTTCTCGTAGAGTGATCGTCCAGTGATAATGAAACCTTTGGTTCCTCCCAACTCTTTGATCACATCTGAGAGTTGACCGCTTGTTCCTAATCTTAGTTAGAATCAATGTTTCACGCGATGGGCCGATTTTACCATTTCCGTAAATCATGAGCTTGATTGGCGAAGCTCTGTAGACGCCCTTGACCGTGGAGTCGATGCTGCCATTCTGGTACTTGGTAGGTAGCGCCATTGTAGAAAATGTTCTGCTGTTGTGTCGATAATGCTGATGCAGTTGCGTTATTTGTCTCAACTCGGCGAGCATTCAGCTTTGCGCGTGTCTACGAGCCCACCACCGAGGGGTAGCTCCGGCTTCGCCCCACACTGAAGTAGTCCGCCCCGCCACAGCTCTCGCCGCGACTACGCAACGGCAATCCTGTAATGTGGGCGTCGGGCACTATAGGGAGTCAATACTGTTTGGCAATGTCTCCTCGAGTGATCCAAAGCAATCGTATTCAAGATGGCAACCTTCAACAGAGTCGCCCGCAATGTGTTGCAGAAAAGCCCCAATGATGTTGTACTTCTTTCCGCTGTCCGCTCACCAATCAATCGAAGTTTTAAAGGTGGTTACAAAGATGCGCATCCAGAAGATATGTTGATGCCTGTAAGAGATCTTGCAGTCTCAAATCAGCATCATGCTGACCCAGAGTAGATTATGAAGGCAGCCGTACAACGAGCGCAAATACAACCCGGCGATGTCAACGATGCTCTGATCGGAAACGTTCTCGCAGAATTGGGTTTTGCGAAGACTGGTCGAATGGCCCTCAACCATGCTGGATTTCCAAACTCCACAACCTTCCACACTGTCAACCGTCAATGCTCGAGCAGTCTGCAAGCGATTACCCACATCTCCCACTCCATCATGGTCGGCCAAATCGACGTGGGGCTCGCCGGAGGGGTCGAGAGCATGTCGCGCAATTATGGTTCTCGCGGTGTACCGACTGACGTGTCACCTGCGCTACTGGGTTCATCCAACAAAGATGCTCGCGACTGTCTCATGCCCATGGGAATCACATCCGAAAATGTGGCGGAGAGATACAAAGTTGATCGAAAAAGTCAAGACGAGTACGCCGTTCGCAGTCACGGCCGTGCGAGTCGCGCGCAGAAGGAGGGCCGATTTGACTGGGAAATTGCTCCAGTAACGGTGCAAAGAATGGATGAGGCTACTGGACAGCCTTCGGGACACGAGGTGACCAAAGATGACGGTATCAGACATGGCTTGACGTTCGAGAAAGTGTCGACGCTGAAACCCGTGTTTGGGGAGAATGGAAAGAGCACAGCAGGTAACTCCAGTCAAATCTCCGACGGCGCATCCTCCACTATTCTTGCTCGAAGATCGTGGGCAGAGGAACGCGGTCTAAAGCCTCTTGGTCGCTTCGTCGGTACACAGGTGTCGGGCTGTTCGCCTGATGAGATGGGCATTGGTCCCATATACGCCATCCCATCCCTGCTAAAGTACACGGGTGTCGAGTTGAAGGACATAGATGTCATCGAGCTCAACGAGGCTTTTGCGAGCCAGACCATTGCGTGTATACGAGAGCTGGGTCTTGATGAGGAGAAGGTCAACCCCAATGGTGGCGCCATTGCTCTGGGACATCCTACTGGCGCGACAGGAGCTCGCCAGACCGCGACTTTGTTTGGTGAGCTTAGGCGGCAGGACAAGGAGCTGGGTATTGTGAGCATGTGTGCTAGCACAGGTCATGGTGTGGCCTCGCTGTTTATTCGCGAGTAGACTTGAAACAGCTTCGCCGCGATACAACCCCATGAATATCAGTGACATCTCGTGCACACCTTCTGTAAAGCATGAGTTTGCAATATGAGCATTTTCTTTGACGTGACGTGTGTCGAGCGCGAGAGTGACGCGTCTTCTCGTGAAGCAACTAGCTCTCCGCCTAACTTACCCCGGAAAGTTTACCACCAGGGGCTGGGTGGCAGGGCTCCCCACACGCTGTAGCTCACCGTACCGTGTCCCACCACTTCCACCATGTCGGCGTCGGCAGTGTTTTACAGTTTGGTGCTGCAGTGCAGTCTGCTTCATTCCTGTCTTCATTCCTTCTAATCTTCTGGCCAATTGCTCAATCCATCATGTTTTTGCTCCGTCGTGTCCCACTTCGTGCGATTCCTCGCCTGCCCGTCCGCCAACAACGGCGAGCTCTGGGCAGTGTGAGTGCCATTGATTCTGCCATCTTCCGCACCCTGTTTGGAACGGAAGAGATTCGGAAGGTCTTCGATGACAGAGCCTATATCAATCGTTGTGTCGATGCAGAGACAGCTCTGGCACGAGCGCAATCAAAATGCAACGTAATTCCCTCGCACATTGGCCAGCTCGTGACCACCAAGGCAAACGAACTGGACCTGGACTTCGAACGCCTGAGAAACGAGACTGAGATCGTCGGTTACCCCATCTTCCCTTTGGTACGACAGCTATCTGCCTCATGTGGAGATGAAGCTGGACGTTATGTTCATTGGGGAGCAACAACCCAGGATATCATGGATTTGGCCAGTATGCTCCAGATGAAGGAAGGACTCGAGATTGTGGAGCGAACCTTGCGCTCTGTTATCAAGAACCTTGAGAATTTGTCAAAGAAGCACCGAGATACTCCCATGGCTGGCCGTACACATCTACAACATGCACTACCTATCACGTTTGGCCATAAATGCGCAATTTGGTTGTCTGGCTTCCAACGACATCTCGAACGACTTGAGGAGCTCAAGCCGCGTGCACTCATGGTGCAATTTGGTGGTGCTGCTGGCTCTTTAGCTTCTTTGGGCTCAGGCGACGATGGCATTCGCGTGCGCAAGGAAATGGCAAAAGATCTGGGGCTCTCTGATCCACCGATTACATGGCATGTTGCACGAGACGGCGTTGCAGAAATCACCAACTTCCTCGCATTGGTTGGAGGAAGCTTAGGCAAGCTGGCTCTCGACATCATCATCATGTCCTCGAACGAACTTTCTGAGGTCTCAGAGCCTTTCGTACCCCATCGCGGCGCCTCGTCGACTATGCCACAGAAGAGGAACCCGATTTCGAGCGAAGTCATTCTGGCGGCGTCAAAAATTCTACGATCTAATGCGGGACTGGTGCTTGATGGCATGGTATCTGACTTCGAGCGTGCTTCGGGTCCGTGGCACCTGGAATGGGTTGCGGTGCCTGAAAGTTTCGTCATTGCCGTAGGCGCACTCTATCAGGCTGATTTTGCGCTCGCTGGACTTGTTGTGAACCCAAAGCAGATGCTTGATAATCTTTATTCGACACGAGGACTGATTGTTGCTGAAGCAGTCATGATGGGACTTGCACCCCACCTCGGGCGCGGAGCAGCTCACGATGCAGTTTATGCAGCTTGCAAGGAGAGCATCGAGAACGACACGAGCCTCTTAGAAGCTCTGCAAACGAGGAGCGAGATCACGGACAAGATTTCACAAGAACAGTTGGCTTCACTGTGTGATGCGAAGAACTATCTTGGTTCCTGTGGCTTGATGGTGGACGAAGTTCTTGCAGCATCGAAATAGGCGTTTCATTCGCATCACCTTAGCATAGCGTTGTCTTTTCTACAACATCATGCGAAACCTAAATTCTTTGACATCTTCCCTTTTGGTGAGATCTGACTGAAATGCTGGCAAGGATACCATTTCCCGCAGCTTGGCGAGAATCGGCGACAATAGGCAATGCTATCCGCTCACGCATCCAGACCTACACATTCATCAGACAGGTCCCGCTAACCTGGTCCGAGAGCGAATCTCATCTAATGTGGGCCTTCTACAGGCATGGTGGCGCAGTCGCTCCAACGCTGAACCCCGCCCATGATCATACCATGGACTAGGCCCCGCCACCACATCATGCCGTTTCCACACCATTCGGCTACGGCAGATGGTGGGCCCTTCACCGTAGTTGAAGCTTCAATATAAGGCTTGACACAAACTCACACAGTAAGATACTTCATCCTACCTCACATTCATTGCTAAGAGCTAAACATGGAATTCAAGGAGCGCCAGCTTGTCACCGACCCCGAGAAGGTCTTCCACTTCACCGATCTCCAAAGATTGAAGCCAACTCGCGCGAATGATCCATACGAGTATCAACATGGCTGGGGGAACCGACACCAGTCTGAAGTCATCCCAGGAACGCTGCCGGTAGCACAGAACAATCCGCATGAAGTGCGATTTGGCTTGTACACAGAAGGCATCACATATTCAGCGTTCGCAGCTCCACGCGCGCACAACTTCAGCACTTACATGTACCGTTGCCGACCGGCTGCAGCTCACAGTATGTTGCCCCACAACTATCATTCGCGGATGCATATTAATCTCTGCAGATGGCTACGTGCCAATCGAATCAAAGTCAAACATCCAAAATTGCTTCCTTTCATTGAATCCAAAGGTCGCAACATTGCCAGAACAAGCCGAATGGAGTCCTTTCCCGCTGCCCAAGGAAGACGAAAAGATCGATTTCGTAGATGGATTGCACACACTCGCAGGCAGTGGAGACCCGAACATCAGGGAAGGACTCGCACTCTACGTCTACATGATCAATTCGAACATGGAGCGACGTGCATACTGTAATGCGGACGGAGACTTTCTCATCTGCCCGCAACTTGGTACCTTGGACATTATCACAGAGATGGGAAAGATATTCTTGCAGCCAGGAGAAATTTGCGTGATCCAACGAGGCGTCAGATTCTGTTTGAACATGGGTCCAGATACCAAACAAGCGCGCGGCTACATTACGGAAGTGTGGGGATCGATGTGGGAGCTTCCCGACCTGGGTCCTCTCGGAGGTCATGGTCTCGCCAACCCTCGCGATTTTCTATACCCTGTAGCAGCCATTGATGAGAACTTGCATGTCGACTGGAAAGTTGTCAGCAAGACCAATGGCCAGCTGGTCGCCATTCAGCAAGATCACAGCCCGTTTGACTTGGTTGCATGGCATGGCAATGTTGTTCCATACAAGTACGATCTGACCAAGTTCTCATCGCAGAACAGCACATCTATCGACCACACGGATCCATCGATCTTCACTGTTCTTACAGCTAAGTCTCGGGATCCTATGACGCCCTTGGCGGATTTCCTGTGGTTCGGCCCGCGATGGGATGTAGCAACCAACACTTTCCGTCTGCCATACTTCCACCGCAACTCCGCTTCTGAGTTTCTCGCGTGTATCTACGGAAAGGGTCTGGGTCGCAGTGACGACTTTCAGCCCGGTGGCGGCAGCTTCGAAGGTGGTCATACTCCACACGGTGGATTCCATGAGGGTTACCAGCATGGAATGCGGATACATGAGAGCCAGCCTGAGAAGATTCTTACTGGTAAGAGAGATGATTGTAATTTCCTCGCAATCGCTAATTGAAGGCATTAGATCAACTTACGATCATGGTTGAGTCGAGCCGTCTTTTCCTCTGGACAGAGTATGCTCGTAAAGGTTGCGGTGTGATCGAGGAGCACGGCACCGACTACAAAGTCTGGGAAGCTCTTCCGGTAAGTCATCTATCATGTCACCTGTCACAAGATACTGACAGCTTACAGGACCGATTCTCTGCGAACAAGCGAGCTCAAGAACTTCTTGCACGCGTCAAGGAAGACAAGATTGCCAACAAGCAAAGAATGGCTCCTTACTACTTCGGCGGTTTCTCACACGGCGCAAATACAAGCGACACCGAGGGTGTGCATTCAGCGGATTTGGATTATAAGCACGTCTCTTCCAAAGTGAATGGTGCTACAGGTACCAATGGGGTTTCAGCATAATAGCGTTCTCGCAATTGCTCGGCATCGACTTTCAATCATGTAATCAGTACACACAGCCTACTCATGCCCACGACTATGTAGTATGAACGCTCTATATCCAATCGTATTTTTCGTGACACTCATCGCGACCCTGCATCTACCAGTAAACGTCTGTGCATGAATCTTTCCGAGCTACGACATCCCCACAAACAGAATGTGGGGCTAAAATGTGTCGCCGACAACCAGCGACTGCTCTTAACATCAATCAACTTGCTCAGAGATGGCACATTTCAAGCAGCAACATGAGTTCTTTTGGTGTTCTGTCGAGGGTGGCGGCGTGTAGTGCTAGGTCACGGTATGCCACGGGGCGGCTTGCAGCACAACAACATCGACAATGGAGAGGCATCGCGACAAAGCAAGTGAATGAGAAGTTACCTTTGGCCGGTATCAGGGTATTGGATATGACCAGGGTGCTTGCAGGGGTAGGTCATTGCTGCATGCAGAGCTCGAAATACTGAGATAGCTGACATGTGATAGCCTACATGTACACAAATACTGGGAGATCTTGGGTAAGCGACAGTTTCTTCGAAAGACCGATCCTAGACTAATATGCAGTGAAGTGCAGAGATCATAAAGGTCGAGCATCCGACAAGAGGCGACGATACGCGATCTTGGGGACCACCTGATCTGGCCTACACAGACGGAGTCGAGCGATCATTTCCAGGCGAAAGCGCGTACTACCTTTCTGTATGAAAGTCAAGCACGAGTATCTGAAAAGCAACTAACGCTATTTCAGGTAAATCGCAACAAGAAGTCAATCGGCCTATCCTTCAACAACCCCGAAGGCGTCGCCACTCTCCATAAACTCGCGCAGAAATGCGATGTCTTGGTTGAAAACTACCTACCCGGTTCACTCAAGAAATACCAGCTCGATTACGACACCATTTCGAAGATCAATCCCTCGCTCATCTACGCTTCTGTTACTGGCTACGGACAGACTGGACCATATAGCGATCGAGCAGGATATGATGTTATGGTGGAGGCCGAGATGGGCTTGATGCACATTACAGGCGAGAGGGACAGGCCGCCAGTCAAGGTTGGTGTGGCGGTAACCGATATCTCGACTGGCATGTATACAGCTATTGGTGTTCTGGCGGCCTTGTATTCGAGACGAGACACAGGTCTTGGTCAGTGGATTGATGCAAGTCTCAGCGACAGCCAGGTTGCCGGTCTGGCGAACATTGCCAGTAGCGTACTAGTTACTGGAAAGAAAGACAGTGGACGGTGGGGAACGGCTCATGGTACAGTTACAACGTGCGATCACTGAAGAACATTCAGCTAACAGACTTGCAGCAACAGTAGTGCCTTACCGCGCCTACAAGACCAAGGACACCAATATCGCGGTCGGCGGTTGCAACGACAAACTTTACGGCATTCTATGCAGGAAACTCGGCAAGCCTGAATGGATCACAGACGAGCGCTTCATCACCAATGCCCTGCGCGTCAAGCACCGCGAAGTTCTCGACGCAATGGTCGAAGCCGAACTACAATTACGCACTACACAAGAATGGCTCGAGATATTTGAGGGCAGTGGCATGCCATACGCAGCTGTCAATGATATCCAGGGCACAGTCAACCACGAGCATGTTCTTGCGCGCAACATGATTGAGGAGGTGGACCACCCAGCGTGCGGGAAGGTCAAGTTGGTGAACCACCCAGTCAAGTACTCAAGGATAGAGCCGAAGATACGCACACCACCGCCACTATTGGGACAGCATACGGATGAGGTATTGAGCCAGCTTTTGGGTTACGAGGAAAGCAAGATCAACGAGCTGAGAGGCGCGAAGACTGTCGCCTAAGGAGAAACGAAGTTCGATTATCATGATACCAATATAAATCTATAGATCTACATGCAAAGCTATCCATGATCTGATCACAGGACTCTCTACATGATACTGCTCAATAGATTCCTGCACATCTCTAAACCTCACACATCGTATCACCGTATCGAGCCCTCATGCACTATTCCCCATCCGTCACCATTTACAGCCCCACATCCCAAAACTAAAGCCCCACGTCCGCATTCGTCCCTCCGATCTTCCAACGGAACCCCACAGCCCCACAAACGGCGTTCCTGCGTGTTCCGACTAACGCGACCCGCATACGCAGTGTGGCAGACACTATGGGACAGCACGTTGTGCTCGCGTAGAGTATTCTGTGGATTAATTGCGCGCATCCAACCTCGGGAACTATGCCTTGGTGGGGAGGCTAAATGGCTGATCTACTATGGGGGAAGGGAAGCTTTACTTCATGTGTTTGTTTGTAACGAGTGACGGTGAGCAAGACGAGTCGGAAAGATGGCGATGAAGTATCAGAATCAGAATAATGCTCCGGTCGAAAAGGCGCTACCATTTCGATATCAATTTGCGGCGGGTGCGGTGGCGGGAATATCGGAAGTAGGTTGAGATCAGATGATGGAGACACTGTTTGCTAATGCAGATGTAGATCTTGGTGATGTGAGTTTGAGGTTGCAGCAGACGATGAGTTGAGAGTGGTGCTGAGAGTGTAGTCAGGTATCCTCTTGACGTCGTGAAGACGCGAATACAGCTTCAACATGGCAAAGCCGTGGGCACAGATGCTTACACGGGCGTGCTCGATTGTTTTCGCAAGATAGTGCGCAACGAAGGAGTGACCAGATTGTATCGTGGAATGACAGCGCCCATCATGATGGAGGTACCAAAAAGGTGTGTGGTGTTCTTATGTGGA
>AJMS01009866.1:0-11162 GCA_000263175.2 Phaeosphaeriaceae sp. UM 1110
GTATTGTTGGGATAGAGCGCGGAAAGCCAGTGAGACTGCACCGAACCAAAGGAGTGACCCACATGAATGACAGTTTCGTAGGACTTGCCAATCTGTGGGATGCCGCCGTTGCGAAGTTTTGTGGTCACGGCATTCAGAGCCTCAACTTCAGCTTGTGCTTGTATCTCGTTGAATGGATCACCATGAGAGGAATTTCCAATGCCAAGGCGATCAATGGCAAGTGTGCTGTATCCGGCTTCAAGTGCAGTGTTTACATAACTGTAATTGTAGTTGTTGTATGAAAGGTCCCAGTAGCTGTCAATCTGTAAGTCACCATTGATTCAATTTGTGAGTTTAGAACTGACCTCTTGTCGAAACCAATGCCATGGCTCAACAGCTGAATAATTCCCGAGCTACCATTATCCGGACAGCAATACTGTGCAGAGATCTCATAGCTACCTTGCAGAGTCTGGTAGCCCTCAAGGAGTGTAGCCGTGTAGTTCTTCTGGTACTCGTTGAATCGTGTCGCAAATCCTCCGACGTCCAGGTTGTTTTCGACGGGAACTTCCTTGAACAGTCCTTGACGTGATGAAATGTCGATGGGGATCTGGAACACAGAGCATTGTCTGGCAGCCACAACGCTAGCTAAAAGCAGCGGCGTCAGAGTCGTGAGAGGAGCCATGAGGGATGTGCTTGTCAATCGAAGGTTTGTGGAATTGAGGCGCGCACCGATTCCGAGCGACGTCGATATATATATAATTGGTACCTTGGCTGATTGCGTCAAGCTGTTCCCAGCTGCAATGTCACATCACTGTCGATTTCAAATACCGCTATCGAGGTCCATAACGGCCCGGCGCGAACTTTGACTGCAAATTACCCAGTTTTAGTGTTCCAACAGCTGCGCTGTCCGGATCGATACGGTACAACAAACACAACCGAACATTGGATGCGGTGCGTAATTGTCAGTTTTGACCCCGAATCGATCTCTTACACATTCGCTTACATGGACTGTGGGCCATTGGTAATGCGATCTCACGGAATGTTTTCCCCAAATCCACTTGATTCCTGCTCACATTACGCGCACTTCGATCATTCATAGCGTCGTTCGAAGTGGCAAGATAGCTTGGTTCAGCCCCAGAAACACCTCTAGTGCACGCCTAGTCGCAGCCCCGGTGCGGAGAAGCGTTATTGCTATTCGAGCGGAAGCCAGGAGTACCGCGAGGCGTAGGCGTACGAAAGTTCCGTGCTTACCCAGTACATCACCCGTCGAACGCCGAAATGGGAAAATTCACTGAGCGTCCACGCTGCCGAGACACGCTCCACCGCAAGGAACATGATGCTGCGGCCATTGCGCGGTGCACTCTTCACAAGGCGCGTAGTCCTTGCAGCTCTGTTTTCGTGCAGTTGTCGTCCAATGGTCATCTGCGGGACTTGAGGTACATTTGCCGGTACAAAGAGATGCATGGTCCGGGATTCCGACGCGTGGAAAACGACGCTGCGCTGCGACTGGACACGGCATATTGAATGACAGCAGCACGAACTTGCGATTTGCGAATTGCCCTTTCGGCTTGCCACGCGCTCGAAACAAGGATGCGCGAGGTATTTGTGTTCAATGGCTTTCTCGCCAGACCGTGAAAAGACGATCGTGATCGTGATCGGCATTGGAATTTGAGTTTGTGAGTAAGACGTAGCGGAGAGGAGATCCGGTGGACGTCATCAATGGTGGGTCGCAGCCGCGCTAGTGAGTTACAAGCCTGACACGTGCCTGACTTTCATGTTGCTGCGGATGACCAACATTCAGAGATTCAGACCGGTACTTTGTTAATTGCCGATGCAATTAGATCATACTCCAGGTGAACTGCCATTGCTTGCGTTACTACGACGATTTCTTCTTCAAGATATAGTCTTGGCCCCTGATCGCCTTGTAGATTCCATACAGCCCACTCAAGAACGCATTGCTCTTCACAAATTTCTTAAGCAAGCCCTTCAAGCCTGTGCCGTTCTCCTCCTTCCTCCCCCGGTCTTTGACCTTATCCCAGATGGATGGTAAAGACGTCGCATTAAACTTCCGCCGCAAAGCATCATACTTCTCCTTATCGTACACTTGCCACCATTCATCCTCCGTGTAGAAGACTCGCGAGTACAACCACTTCAATCCGCCGAGCTCGCACATCTTTGCCTCGATTTCCCGATTTGCGCGGACATATTCGGTCTCGGAAGACGGATAAGGGCCCCATACGCCAACACTGATGTACTCGCCATCATATTCGCTGGCAATCTCTTCGCCACCGATACTACCACGCCACGGCTTAGGATGGCCCATCGAACTCCTGCCATCTGATCGTAGCGGACACAGCCATAGTGGGTAGATGTCGAACTTCTCGTCAACCCATGATGTAAACACATTGGCATTCTTTGCTGGAAATGCTATGTCGTGAATGATGTATCGGTCTGTGTAGCCCGAGGCGTGCAAGGCGTGATACATGATACGTGTGTGCATGAAGTAGTCGAGTAAGAAGCGCGTGAGCCAGACGAATGGCACCATGAAATGCCAGTATGCGTGCATGCCCATCCAGAAAGCGCCCCTATCGTACCTAAAGAGGTAGTCTTCGATGGGCACGAGCTCTGTGGTGACCTTGCCTTTACGTGCGATCGACCTGGAATGTATCCAGAACCACTCGTTCCAGGGTTTGGAGAAATGGCGAACAGGAAGACTTGACGGGGCACCACCATCGACGAGTCTGCCAGATACGACGACTCCAAGATCTTTGGAGAAGAGGACCCCATCCACGTAGTCGTTCTTTTGACGCGCCGTCTGCTCTTGAGTTGTGACGACTGCTCCGGAATGCGAGAACGTCGGATGATACGTTACCTCCACCATTGACTTTAACGGCAGCAATTGCAGCTCGACCATAGTGAGCACACCAAGGGTGCCGAAGCTTCCTCTAAGCCCTTCGAAAAGGTCCGCGTTCTCTGTCGAAGATGCAGTTACAAGCGTGCCATCTGCCAGAACAACTTCGGCACTCAGTACCGTGCGATCAAAAAAGCCATGCTTGAAACTACTGCTTTCGCCAGCAGTGCCCACAAAGCCTCCCCCCACGGTAATGCCCGGAAACTCCATTACGACGGGCGGTATAAGACCAGATTCCATTGTCTCACGTACCAGAGCATCCATGGGCACATTCGGCTCGACTCGTGCTGTTCGCTTATTCTTGTCGATGGACAGAACGTGGTTGAGGCTGCTGACATCGACAATGGCATCGCGGTCAAAGCCTGCGTGACGGGTGCTGTTGGTGCTGCCATGATATACGCGAAACGGTGCTTTGAGGTCGTAGAAGTGCTGAATCCGGGACCGTACCTTTTCGACTGTGGCACGGTGGTGATCCATCTTCTTCGTCTTGATGGTGTCGCTTTTCTCTGGATCCTGATGGGACGGTCCGTTGGCGCTAGTGAACGTGCTTGCCTCGTTGTAATGCGATTTCACGCTCCTAGAAACCTCTGAATTCCTTCTCTCTCTCAAAGCAAGTCAATGAAGCCAATCTTCTCGCACGTTGCACAGCCACTATTTTCCTCACTGATGGCGTGCGCGCTCAACAGATTGGTGCGCGTCAGCCGGCTTGCCGTAGCGAGTGGAGCCGCATCCGGGCTTCCGGTGCATCGCAGCAGCCACGAAGACGACGAGGAATGATGCAAATTGTCTCTGCGATAATGCCGATGTCACCTGACGGCCATTGTTACACGCAGAATGCGGACGGGAAAGAGATACCATTGCATCAGTCCGCTGCGTGCCAGGCCAAAAGCCCACCAAACCGGTGGCGCGCGTACCTGCATCGAGGCAATTGATTGCGCGGAAGGGTCAAAGATGCCGATGAGCTTGTGGAGAAGGCTCAGCCATGCTTAGGTCAGACACAAATTGCTACTTCGTCATGTGTCCTACAATCTCATACTATACGACATTACTACTGCTACACGCTTGCCATGGAGGAGCACAAGTCAACCGTGGCTAGACTCTCGTCCGAAGTGGCACGATTCAGTGCTGCCAAAACACCCTTTCGCATCTACCACGGCTCGACGCTGTCCACGCGGCAATCATCTCGTCGACGCAATGAGATTATCGACGTCAGCTCTCTGAACCATGTATTGCGCTTCAACAAGGATGCCAAGACCGTTCTGGTCGAGCCAAATGTGCCTATGGATCGACTCGTTGAAGCAACATTGGCACAAGGACTTTTGCCAAAAGTTGTTATGGGTGAGCTTAATCATGCAAATGGCTCGTGATAGACTCTAACATGCCCAAAGAACTACCCAATATTACAGTTGGTGGTGGGTTAGTCGCACCTTTCTTCAAGTCCATGTCGAAGACGTTCTCCACAGGTTAGAATTGTGGACTGCCTCAGCTAACATCCTTCCAGCTTCGCTGGCACCAGCGGAGAAAGCAGCTCGTACAAATATGGGCTCTTCGATCGAAGCATCTGCGGTGTTGAGATTATCCTAGGAAATGGTGAAGTAGTATGGGCAACGGCAGAGGAACACCGCGATTTGTTCTTCACCTCTGCTGGTAGCTGCGGCAGCCTCGGAGTCATCACTTTACTGGAGATGGATCTCATCGACGCGAAGACTTACGTGGAGCTTGAATACATTCCCGTTCGCAGCACTCAAGAAGCTGTACAACAATTGCGACACTACCAAAACGAGCTGGACGTCAACTACATGGACGGCATCCTGTATTCAATGAATAACGGCGTCATTATGATTGGCCGTTTGACCGATAATGCAATAGCAGGGAGGACGCAGAGGTTCGACCGAGCGTCAGACCCATGGTTCTACATGCATGCGGAAGAGGTGCTGAACAAGATTGGAGACGAAAAGACGACCTGGAAGGAGTCAATACCTGTACAGACGTACTTGTTCAGATACGACAGAGGTGTATTCTGGAGCGGACTGCGTGCTTTCAAGTACTTTGTCACTCCATTCAACAGCCTCACACGATACCTCCTGGATCCTTTCATGTATGCACGAACCATGGTTCATGCGCTCCATCGATCGGGAATTGCATCTCGAACCATCATACAGGACTATGGCGTACCGTATGATGCAACCGAAGAGTTTGTGAGATGGACAGACGAAACGACGGGCATCTGGCCGCTTTGGTTGTGTCCTGTAAAATCCGCCCCTCAAGGAGAACGCAGTTTCTCCCAAGGCAATAACATCAAAGATGAGATGCTGCTCGATGTCGGGATATGGGACATGGGACCGTCCGATTTGCACGCCTTCATCAAGCTCAACCGGGACTTCGAGGCCAAGGTCACTGAGCTGGGCGGTATGAAGTGTCTGTATGCTCATGCATACTACACGGAGAAAGAGTTTTGGGCTATCTACGACGAAAAGAAGTACATGGAGCTCAGGAGAAAATACCGTGCGGAAAGCCTGCCTAGCGTCTACGACAAGGTCAAGGTGGATCTGCAAGGGGTTGCAGGCGGCAGGGTGGAAAAGAAAGCAGAGACATGGAGCACGTGGGCGTACAATAGCTTCTGGGGCACATGGCCGTTTGGTGGGCTGTATGGCGTTGCAAGTGCAACCAAGGGACTTGTGGTGCAGAGCGACTTTCTGCTGAAGAAGTGAGCATTGCTATCAGGTGTGTTGTGTCGAGCTTGTTTCGCAGAAGCCATTCGCCCAGAAGCTCCTGTTCACGTAGGTCCCTGTTGTTTTTGTGCAGGGTTCAGAGCTCTGTGGGAATGGTTAAATCTCCGCGCGGACCAAGCTCCGGCGCGACGAAAAATGACAGAAATGACAGCATGACGCAGCGCATGACAGTCGGCACGGGCATTGGAGAAAACCAGTTATTGTGGTATCGGTGATGGCAGTGAAGGCCTGTGGAAGTGTTTTGTTTCATATTGAGGCGCGGTGCGGGCAGAGACGCGTACAACATGTCCGTCGCGTCGACGTCACGCAGAGGTCGACGATTGGACAAAAGTTAAAACATCGCGCGCATCACTGACGTAGCAATACACTCCACACCGCCCAGCCTCCCCAATTCACGACGCTTCACACAGGCAGCTAGGCGGGAGACCCTTTCCCACCGCATAGATCAGATCTTGCCGCACACTCTACCCCACTACCTTAACTCGAGCACATCACCACTCTCCTACAGCACAACACAACACAGCCTCCCGCGGCAAGT
The DNA here is from genome assembly GCA_000263175.2 of Phaeosphaeriaceae sp. UM 1110. Lineage (NCBI taxonomy): Eukaryota > Fungi > Ascomycota > Dothideomycetes > Pleosporales > Phaeosphaeriaceae > Phaeosphaeriaceae sp. UM 1110. Next base: position 6,161 of record AJMS01009866.1, read on the forward strand.
GTACTGCTCACATTGCATTGACCGCCGCACGTTGAGCGCGAGAGAGTAGAGGTCGCGTAGACCACGGGGCACATAGCGACAGTGCTTTCTGCATTGACACTTTTGGATAGGTATGCAATTTGCTGCTACGACTCCATACCGCACTGCACTGCTTCTCTACTTGTATACTGACACCGAACCCAGTACAGTCCACACACACATACCACAATCATGGCCCGGCTCACCGGCCTTGCCTCAGAGCACCACCACCAGGGCCCTGGGGATGCACCTCGCACCAACAAAAAGCGCGGCCGTCCCTCCAAGAACCCCTCGTCGTCCCAACCACATTCGCTCTCCCAGGAGCCAGCTTCTACGGGCAAGCGCACCGCCTCGCCATCCGAGTCGTCGCAGGTGAAGCGTACGAAGCATGTCCAGCAGGAAGACTCGGACGAGGACCAGGACCAGATCGCCGACGAGATGGAGCAGTCCTTCTCCCGCTCGCAGCAGGGCGACACCATCCGCGTCGACACACAGAGCAGCAGCACCACCGCTGTCCGCCACAACGGCCGCCGTCACTCGGACTGGCCCCTCAACCGCGGCCCCGCCGTCCAGCAAGACCGCGCGACCGTCCGCCGTGTCCGCAAGTCGATGCCTGCCCAGCTAGGCATTGAGCGTATTGATGAGGAGATCGACGATACCCAGTTTCAGTATGCGCCTCTCTCCGCCGTCCTTGATGGCCGCACCCGCCGCCGTCTCCGCCGAAGCCACCTCAGCCAGGAGGTCAACGACTTCGAGGACAACAAGAAGGCGGACAAGAAGAAGATGATCGAGCTGAACAACCAGCTGCGTGCACAGGCGGAGAAGATCAAGGACCTTGAGTTCCAGCTCGAGGCTCACCGCATGGGCGAGATTGACATGACGTCCGAGACGGCGGGTGCCATGGAGCAGGAGCTCGACCATGCCCGCAACGAGATTCAGGCTCTGCGAGCGTCGTCCCTCTACAACGGCAGCGAACGCGACCTGAGCGTCAGTGTCTTCGACGGCGCCGCAGACCTCTCCGACCATGACGACGACCAAGACGACCAGCTCCTCTTGGTCGAGCCCGAGGAGCTCCACCTTTCCCGCGACATCGACATGATCGCTACACCCAGTGGCAAGTACGCCTCGCGCGTGCAGGAACTCTCCAGCCAAATGACATTTGAGTCGCTGCATTCAGTGTCGCAGCTCGTACACGACTCTCTTTTGGATATCGAGGACGACTCTGCCATGCCCGACAAGATTGAGGACCAGGCCGTCGAGCGCTATGAGCAGGAGCTGCGATCGTACGTTCGCCTGCTTGCCGACTCGCAAGGCGCTCTCCGCCTCGTCACATTGGAGTTGCAGAACCTGCGCTTCCTCGACCCCGGCCGATCGAGCTCAGACATCCTCGTGGAGCTGCGCCATAGCTTCGACACCCTGCGCTTAGAGATTGAGAAGCTCTTTCCAGGTACAACTGCGGACCTCACCAACCAGGAGCTGCTCCGCAAGATTCCTGAACTGTTTGGCGGCATCTTCTTCGAGCTGAAGGAGAAGCTGACCCTAATCAGCACGTCACAAAAGACCGAGCTCTTGCTGCGTCGCCAGTATGAGGGTGTCTTGGACTTGCTGGCCGACTCTGAAGAGCACATTGCGGATCTGGAACAAAAGGAATACAACCTGGACAAGAGCAACGAGGAGAAACAGCGGACAATTGTTGACCTCGAGGAGCAGGTCACCACGTTGACGGAACTCACCAATGACCAGGAAGCCGACCTTACCAGCAAGAACACCCGGATCGCTGATCTTGAGGGCGAGACCGAGAACAAAGACACCGATCTTGCGCGCCTCCGCGCTGCTCTTGAGAAGTATCGCCTCGATCTCGAGACCACCACCCAGACTGCGACCACTTTTGAAGAGGAGCACCATGCCCTGATCGCCCGCATGGAAGAGGATCATGCCGAAGCCATTCAGGCCCTCCAAGCGGATCTTGATGCTGAGCAGCAAGCCCGCGAGGAGGCTGAGGGTGATGCGATGCAAAAGGGTGAGTACATTGAGGATCTTGAAGCCCGCGTCCAGCGCCTGGAGACGGAGCTCATTTCACTCACCGACGACTTGACCTCACTTCGCGATCGACTTAGCCAGCAGACCGATGCTCGCATCGCTACTGAAGAACAGCGCGACGAGCAGGCTGAGATCGCGTCTGAGAATATGGCCAAGGTTGAGGACCTCAGCAGGACCATTGTCGACCTCAAGGCGCAGATCACAGACTACCAGACCAACCTTGCCACTGAGCGTGCTCAACGCGAGCAGACCGAGACCGAACTCGACGAGAAGATTCAGACGATCGAAGATCTCAACCAGCAGATTCACAACCAAGGCATCCAAGCGAACGAGCTTCGATCCAAGCTGTTCCAGCTGCAGCAGGAGAAGGAGCAGACCATCGAGCAGCTGCAAGCTGATGCAGACGAACGCGAGAACGAGCTTCGCGATGAGCTCGACAATGAGAAGACGGCACGTGGCGTGGTTGAGAAGACGGTCGCTAAGCTCGACAAGCAGATTGAGCAGCTACAGGCCGATCTAGAGACCATCAAGATCGATCTGCAGGAGATGACCGACGCCCGACAACTTCTCGAGCAGGACCGCGAACAGCAAGTCGCCGCTTTGAATCAGCAGCTCATTAATCTCCAAGCCAAGTACACCGCGCTAGAGGCATCTTCGAAGTCGACCATCGATGCCCTACAGGCAGAAATCATCGACCTCAATAACACGATCCAGCGTCAACAGGCCGAGATCAAAGATCTCAAGCAGCAGCTGGCTTACCAGAAGACCCTGTACGAGGAGGACACGACCATGCTGCAGGAGCAGGTCGCCGATCTTGAGAATGATCTCGCCAAGGAGCGTGCCGACAATGAGAAGGCGAACCGCGAGATCACGTCCCTCTCTGATCGCATGACCCGCCAAGGCGAAGACATGTTGGAGGCAAATGCCGCACACATCGAAGAGTCAACCACCCTGCGTGCCACCATCCGTACCCTCGAAGCCACGATCCAGAATCACAAGGATAATGCTGCTGACTACGCTGCTGAGTACGAGCAGACGGTCGAAGAGTACACGCGTAGGATTGAGGAGTCGGAGGCATTCGGCACCGCGTCTACCGAGACGATCAATATCCTTACATCTCAGCTCGAGGACATCAAAGCGAAGTTCGCCAAACAGGAGGAGGACACACGTGTCACCATCGACGCCCTTAATACGGCTCATCGCCGCCTCCTCGACGAGAACGAGGCACTTGCCGCCCGCTTGAAAGAGCGCAATGCAGCGACCCTCAAAGTTGTTCAAGACATGAAGGCCGCCAACGTCGTTGTCAAAACCCAGAACGCGGACTTGTCAAAGGTCCGCACGGGCAAGGTAGTCAAGACGACGGAGAAGGCCAAGGTGGGCAAGAAAAAGGGACGCAAGGCTGTTGCGAGTAGGAATTGGCGCGATTCGGGCATGTTTGAGGAGATGGAGGATGACGATGCCAAGGGTGGGGCGAGTGCGAATCAGGAGGTGGATGATGAGTTTTTAGCGGCTTAGACATCGGGGCTGGAGAAGGTGGCTTGGTGCTGGAGATATGAGTGAGGTGTGCGACTAGGTGTCTTGATGTTTTGAGATGCGAAGTTACATGATGTGTTTGTATCATGGGTTACGGCGGCCGAAGACTTGTTTCTCTCTTCTTTACTTTGTACCTCGTTTGTTCACTACCTCCTTTAAATGTTGGGCAAGGACAAGGACGAGGTCTATGGAAAATACATACAAGACGGCTTCATGGCTGGCGTTGGATCTGGATGAGACATTGTTTTGGTATCTCAGCTGGGTTACATAATGATAGCATAGCGTCACGGTCACACTCACAGTCACGGCCTTTGGATCAAAATGGATAATGGTTTCATCCTACTATTCTACTTGAGGACCTGGTTTAGGATGAGGTGATAGTAATGCTTTGATCTCGCTTACTTCTCTTCTCAGCAGACCCACTTCGGCTTTGAGATGTTCGTGGTCATGTCTGAGTCTTGTCACCCCGATTTCGTCACCAGCTCTCTCGTGTCCGTTCCTTGATTTGATCTCTTCCATATCTTGCTCAAGACCTTTTTGCCGCTCCGGTGCAGCTTGTGGCGTCGAGAGTGGCGAAATACACGACGACGCTGGTGGTACAGGTGGTGGCGATCGAGTTGGAGCAGCATAAGGAAAGGAAAAAGTTGCAGGTATAGGTACGGGTCGTGGTGTCAACCACTCTGGTGTCTCAGTCTGTTGTCGTATATGCACGGCAACACGCTTTCTTGCTACATCTCCCCGCTTCTTCTCCTCGCTCCTCCGTGTCGGAGTTTGGGTTTTCCATGCAGAGGACGATCGCGTGGGAAGAGAGCAGACACTTCCACTTGCACCACGGTTCTTCTCATCCCGTGGAACGTTACTCTTGTTGATTGAGGGCGTTTCGAGCTCTGAACTGATGTTGCGTATGCGCTGTGTCGATTCAGGGATGAAGAACTGCGTTCCAGTCCCGGTCACTGTTCCGTCGCCGATTGCGATAGGTTCTACATCAACGAGAGATGTTGGAGTTGAAGTTGACGGAAATCGTCCCGGCAGCGCGGGAGGTTCGGATGTCGATGGGCGGACGCGAGGTCTCCTGCGCAAGGGTCTACGAGGTATACGCAGTGAGGAGATGCGCATGGGAGGGGTGAGGAAGAGATCTTGGGTTAATGAGGATTGGGGGGATGGTGCTGCGCGCAAGATTGCTTCGTTGTCCAATTCTCTTGCCGACCATGGCCCTCGGTCTTCTGCGTCGAGACCCATATCGCCCACCCACTGGACGCTCACAATTGGCTCTGTCTTCTTGACCTCATGAATGGGCAGGCCAAGTATATTGAAGACGTTGAACGTGCCCTCTTTCGTTCCGATAGCGATGAGGCACTGAGTTGCGTCCGACTCATTTGATGCTGTATGATGACATATGCTCATACATGTC
>AJMS01009865.1:0-11149 GCA_000263175.2 Phaeosphaeriaceae sp. UM 1110
GGAGCCGAATTTGTGTTGGGACGCGTTGGGTGGTGTGGTGTGGTAAGTAGGCAACAGAGTCGCGCTTCACTTCACTTTCACTCTCACTTGCGCAGCGCGCAAATTTTTCTCGTTTGCTTTTATTACTCTTTCCTCGCTCTCACCCCGCTTTCTTGACCTCACTCAACCACGAACTTACACATCACTCCAACAAGTCTTGTGTAACAAGCTCATCATGTTGGGCAATCGCTTGGTGCTCGGCCTTGATTATGGAACCACTTACACCGGTAGATGCGCCTGATTTTATTTTGAACTTCGCACTGACAAAGTAGGCGTTTCTTTCTGCGAGACCTCCGACACTGGCGTTCTTGGGAACGACATCGAGGTCGTGAGAGACTATCCGTCCGCGCACACCAAGATTGGCACGAAAGAGAAGGTTCCCAGCGAGCTCGCAGTGCATGACCCTACAAAATGGGGCGCATTGATTGCTTCGAATGAGCAGCGCTACATGTGGACAAAGTTGGAGCTGGACCTGGCTGAGGGCGATGAAGTGACCAAGATCTTCAGTGAACTCGCTGTCAGCCCCTCAGGTCCACACCGAAACGCTGTCGACATCATCGCTGATTACCTTGCGCACGTCAAGAATCAACTCGTCAAGAATCTTGATCGTCAGTACGGCGAGGCCGTCTGGCGAACACTGCCCATCACGCTGGTGGTGACCGTTCCTGCAGTATGGTCAGATGCTGCCAAGGACTCAACTCTACAAGCGGTCCGCCAGGCAGGCTTCGATGCAAAGTCATTTCCCATGCTGAAGAGAACCGTGCTGGTGACAGAACCGGAGGCTGCTGCTATCTACACCATACAGTCATTGCGCGGTAGCGTTCAGGACGAGCAGTTCAAGATTGGTGACGGTTTCATTGTCTGCGATATGGGCGGCGGAACGGTGGATCTGGTGTCCTACTGCATCGCTGGACTCGATCCGACAGTTCTAGAAGAGGCTTCCATCGGCGACGGCGACCAATGCGGCGGAAGCTTCGTTGAACGTGGCTTCCTGAAGTGGCTGGAGCGCCGCCTGGGCACTGCAGACTTCGTGGCTATTGCAGGTCATAGGAGTGAATCTCTTCCTCGCACGTCACTTCCTCAGAAGCTCAGCAGGATGCTCCAGGACTTCGCCTTCGAGGCTAAGAGCGGGTTTTCTGGCACCGAGACCAACTTCATACGTCTGCCACATCCACTCAACGCTATCGAGGATGATGATACCCGAGGCATTCTGGATGGAGAGATAATGGTCAAGCCGTAAGTCAAAGAATTGTCACGCAAAGCTGTTTCACTAAGATTAGCAGGGGTGATATGAAGGAGATGTTCGAGTTTCCACTGCGCCGCACGTATGAATTGCTTTTGGATCAGATTCGACAGAGCCGACGCACCGGCATGGTAGACATGAAGGTAAGCTTCTTGCCCAAACATGACGAAGTATCCAGTTCATACGATATAGTACGTCTTCCTAGTAGGCGGTTTCTCCGAGTCTCCCTACATCTTCGAGAAGATCAAGTCTTTCGTCGAGGCGAATGGTCTACAGGCTATTCGTCCTGCCTATGCGTAAGTTGCTTCCGCAGCCTCGACAATTGGATACTAATTGATTGAAAGTTGGTCAGCTATAGTGCGCGGTGCAGCAGCAAAAGGTCTCGAAGGAGATGGCCGCGACCCTATTCGGGCCCGCAAGTGTCGTCGTCACTACGGCACCTCATGCTGCCGACCTTTCGTGTCAGGACAACATAGGGAAATGGACAGCTTTATCTGTCCCTACACCGGCCTCAAGAAAGCATCCGGCCAGATGAGTTGGTTGATCAAGAAAGGCCAGGACCTCTCTACGAGTGACGACTCTCATGCCTCCACCTTTATGCGGTATCATTTCTGGGACGGTAGCAGGCGCACAGCGAGCTTCGACCTTCTCGCGTGTGATGGCGACAAAGCTCCCTCACGTTCCGAACACAAGGTATGTTTGACACTTGCGAAGATCTCAGGCACGAACTGACTTTCTGCAGTCCGTCTACAACGTCGCTGCATTGCATGTGGACCTGAGTAGCGTTCCAGAATCTGCCTATCGCTCTCACATGAGCCCCAATGGATTTCGCTACCAGTCCGTTCCTTGCGAGGTCGAAATCTCCGTGCAGTCTTCGTTGGAGTTCTCCGTGGTTGTGGACGGTGTGAGGTACGGCTCGATCACTGCGAAGTACACCTAGTTGTTCGAGTGGACAAGAAAATGGACGACCAGCATACAATGCTCGAGCAGGAATGAGGTAACGCAGATACAAGCTCCTGCAAAGATATAACATCAGCCGGGAGGATTGTACGACACGAAGAGCGTTGATATAATGGCAGCGTCTATGTACGCCGCAAGAACCGTCACGCTTCCGAATAAGTTCGCGAAGCTCATCATGAGTTGGATACTTTTCCGACCTCATCACAGCTAGCTAGTTAGCTAATCCCAAATACCAGTTCCTCGAACTCAGTTTCCTCACGTGCATGCACTCAATTCTTCACTGCCCCTCCACCTTACTTCAACCGTCCATTACCCATGTTCATCCTCAATCTCCCTCCCACCCAATCACACACCCCACCTCCCTCCTCTTCCTCACGCTAAATCACGAGACCAAATCTCCATGCGCGTCATCTCTCGCCCTTAACCCATCGCGGACATGTTCGGCGCACTAGACCTGTGTGGCGCCCCTCCGGCCTCAAACTCTATTCCTGCATTCACGACAGCAATTTTACGCGAGGTATGGAGGGGCAGCACAATCGGACAGCGGGGCACCATCACTCTGCATTTCATCGCACGTGGGAACTGGACAGGAGAAAGGTCCGCAGGTGGGTATAGCAGTGGAGATACACAACGTGCTTGAGCGTGCTCATTGGGACATCAATGATGCACGAAGTGGACATCGAGTGGGCATGGACGCTGGTTTGGCAGGCACCGGAGGGGGAGCCGCAATCTGCACGTATACTTCCCTTTTCTCTTTTCGCCGCATCCACATTCCTGGAACGAACGAGGTCTCGTGGTCGCGGAGCTGCTTGATTGGATATGAGTTGTTTGCGAGTCAGTATCTACTTCACATGCTGCATCTGATGCACTCGCACGTTGTGTCGTTCGCTTTACCTGTCGTGCACGAGCCTGGGATCGGCAAGACGTGGGTCTGGAAGGCTGTTGCACGCGAGATGGGCACAGGTAGTGCAGATCAAGGGCGCTGAGGAGTGTCGATCATGAACGTCTATCGTGGGTGGGTGTGGATGATGGGAAGGCAGCGAAATTCTGGAGGGTGAGAGGATGTTGAGGATACACTGTGGCACATCATTGGATTGTACATGTTGTTTCGCACGAACAAAGTGACACCGTAGAGCTATTGATGGCACTGGAAGTCATGAAGCGGTGTGGCTAATTCTGTAGCAAGGCGAGGTCACTAACAGCATCATGGTGCGCGGCAGCTGATTTTTGATTTTGCATTCGACTCTTAGCGTACATCGATCTATTAATGTAAAGTCCCCCATCATTATCAAACAAAAGAAAGAGGCGAACCGTTGCCTGTCGTAGTCCTGGCCTGCCACCAGGTTTTCCATTAAACGCCGAAGATGAATATGGAGTGAATTCCGTAGATGAACATGAAGTGAACGCCGTGCCGACTCGTCATTGATATGTAGGTTCGGGAATGTCAGAATCCGGGAAACCGCTAAATGACGGCAATCCGTTTGCGAGTGCTTGTTGTTGGAAAGACTGCATGTGCTGTGCATTCATGGCCTGTTGCATATGGTACGGCGTTTGGTACTCTGGTGCACCCATTGTGTTGCCGCGGAAATTGAACGCCATGTTCATGCTGGACGGATAGGAAGAGCCAGTGAAGTTTGTCTGCACCTGTTGCGAGTACTGGGCGGTCGGTGTGGGGTATGGACGGGGGATGCGCGCAGGTGTCCTGGAGTTCGAGCTCTCGGCAAAGACATCGTGTTGCTGCTGCTGCTGCTGCTCGTGATCGTACCGTACCCTCTTGCGTTCTGGCGACGATTGTTCGTGCTGCGATTGCTCACGTCCCTGAATAGCCACGTCGGCTTCTTCTTGTGCCCGCCTCTTTTCCTTTCCGCCCTTTGTCTCCTTCCGCAGACGCAATCGTACTCCTTGGTCGGAGAAGATCCTTGACAGCACAGTGGACTCTTGCAGACCCGGGAACCTTTTCGCCGACATCACCTCGAAGACATCGCTCTCCATCTCATTCAGGAGCTGGCATCCGCTATGTTGGAACTCGAAAACACTGATGCGAAGTCTGTACTTGCCGGTGGCCGTCGCTGACAGATCTCCGAAGATGAAAAACCCGCCTTCATTGTTGAGCGCATCTTTGAGACGGCACAGCGAGGAGGTCTGGGCGCCAATGAGGCTGGCCTGGTTCTTGTCCAATTCGCTCCCGTCTGGGCCGATGAGTCTGCAAAGCGCGAAGAGGAAAGGGTTCGACATCCATTGTCCGCCTAGATCGTTCCCGCCAGTGACATGAAGCTGTACCACCACCGGGGGATCGATTGGTTTCCTAGCTTTGCTCTTGCTGGTCGCAACAAGTGCTTGTTGCGGTTGCTGTGGGCAAGTCAGGGAGACCTGTTCAGGCCGGAGGCTCGTCTGGGGTGATAGTTGTGATGATAGTTGTGGCTGTGGCTGTTGATGCAGCTGCGGTTGCGCTTGCGCCTGAGGGTGTGTGAATGCGGTCGGGTAGCCCATCGTCGGCCATTGTTGTGCAAATGTGGCCGCTGGATGTGACATGATGATTGCTTGGGTATCCGGAGTTGCTTCGAGTATCTGTTAGGTGGAAAAGTTGTTAGGACCCAGGAAAGTAGAAGATGGAAATGTGTATGGTCTGCAGTGACCAGAGTATCTATCACAATACTGTGGGAGTGACCAGTGATAATGATGCGTACCGTACCGGGCCCGGGTACCCAGCTACTTATACGGTTGACGAGATCTTCGGCCAGCCAGTTTCTCTGGTAACTTGGGCTTAGTGAAATGTTGAGGAGACCCTGAGGTGAATATTGAGCTGGACGAGGCGTCTGCGTCCGCGAAAAGGTGGCCGCGAGGGGCGGTGCAGGAAGCGTTGGCAGTCGCGAGAGCCTCGCCTTGCAGGGCGCGAGAATAGCTCTCGCACTTGCGGTTCGGTACGCTCCTTAGCTCATGACTCTTCTGTTTAGTGGTTTCAACCGTATGTACCCCGAGGCTTCGATCGCATTCACTATCGAACAAGGCCTCACTGCCGATTATACCCCCACTTTTTTCGGGTCACTCCAACGGACAACTACACGGTCAAATGACCTCAGGCGCAGGCTAGTCGACAATTGCGCCTCAAAGGGCATAGAATGCGCAATGAGTAACACCAAGTGTTGGTCTAGTGGTTTCGAGGAGTTCAGAACCGTGGTAGAGTCGTGCGTTGGTGGTAGAATCGATGGGCCGGACCGTCTCTTCCTTCCCCCGGAGGATAGCGCAATGCACACTACCAATCAGGGCGATGGATGGCGAATTTCCGATGCAATCAAGACAAAGGATTTTTTTTTTGATAGGCAGATGGAAGCGCAGAGTTTGGTGAGGATGTTCGCAAGAAGGCAGGTATCTTCGCGCGCGAGGGGAGACACCAGGCTCAAATATCGAGGCGTCTGTGCTGTTCTGCTAGTTGCTCTCAGTCGAGGCTGGCGACGTGCTTGCTGCTATACCATAAACACCGAAAGGACCATAAAGATGTTGCTTGCGTCCTGCGCGGAACTCAAGTGGTGCCGAAGGCTAGACTAGCAGAACCCTTCGCTACCGGATAGGGCGAGCTAGTAGTTCAACGGGTAACGGTGTGTCCCTGCAAGCAACTTCGAGTTCAGCCAGTCAGAAGCGTCGTGCAGACATAAATCTCTGCTGGTGAAAGGAGTGAATCTAAGAGTCGTCCCTGGCAGGCTTAGATGGGTAGTGTTTGCTGTGAGATTGCGGAAGAAATTACTGGATCAGGTCCACGTCCGATCTCTGGTAGGTGATTAGGCTACTGGCTCCAGATTTGACGACTTGAACGCAGGTGAAGGTGAAACAATACGTGGTGAGCGAGTGACGGAAAACGGCGGGTGAAGCCAAGTGCTGAGCGAGTGCAGGATAGCAAAAGGTTGCTAGGCCTACTGAGCGTTGGTAAGCACAGAAGGCACGGAAAACGAGAGACAATAGCGGACTGAAACGTCGCATATGCACCGGCGACGTTCAACAGAAGCCCTATATGGTCCGAAGCATGACCAAGCCTAGTCACAAGGTTTTGGTGTAGAGAGGAAGAATAAGCTGCCGTCACATTTTGCCAGAGCGAGGGTGGCCCTTGTAGCCGAAGACGGTAACTAGGTAGGGAGCACTGCACAGACTCACTGACGAGCGGTAGAGCATGGATGCAGCAGACTCGGGCGTGCTTCGATCAACAGCAATCCCAGGTTTGAGGGTGCTATGGGCGCGACCAGGGCTGACGGGGGACCCGGGAACGGGATCCCAGTCGTGTATACAGCGAAACATGGCTCGGAATTTAGCCATTGAAACTACTCTACTTGAGAGACGGTATATAAACCCCCGCCGGAGCCCAATATCTCAGACTCTCCACGTCGGCCTGTACTGTTTGGATGTTCCTTAGCCCCGTAGCTCTAAGGACAGCGTACTGCGGTTAGCTGAATGTATCGAAGCATTTGTCCCAACCTCTCATCGGCAGCCTTCGTCGTACGGAACACATCCACACACATGGCGGCCGTCACGCAGGCAGTCTCCGCCCGCTGCTCATGGGGGCGTCCAAGATCTGCCTGGAGGCTCGCAGTCGTCAGACGCCGACATGTCAAGCGCTAGAGCAAGCTCTGCATGCTCGTGTTACACGGCTGGGGAAGACATGATGGCAGCGCATATCTGACCTGCTTCGTGCCGGAAGGGAGGTCTCAACAGATACTGAGATTTGGCTGAAGCACCTGACTAGTGGAGGTCGACAATGAGCTTTCGAGCATAGCACTGCCGGCTGCGGATATCCGAGAACGGAGCAAGTGCGGTTATGATGTCGTTTTGAGAGGGGAGAGATCGCCGCCAAATCGTGTGGTGGCTGGGAGGATTTCTCCAGGGATCACGTCGCCGCGATGAGTGGGGGCTCGGAACGCCAGCTGGTCTGTTCACTTCTCGATAGAATTCTACGACGTTGCACCAGCGTCCGCTTCGTCACTTTAGCCAACGATCTCCAGCGAGTGAGCGTCCAGCATGCCTGCTGCCCAGATGCTGTCTCGCTTGTTCATGCTCTGACAGCATTGCTATAGCCATCCCTGTCCCTTAGCGAAGGTTACTGGCCGGGTCATTACTACCCACACCAGGGTTGTCGTGCGGTAATCTGGCGGCCTCATGCTCTCCGAGATCCTGAGTGCGCGGGACTTGTCTTGAACAAGATGCATCGTTGCACATCTTGTGGCTCTCTGTCGTGCTCTAAGGTTCCCTTGTCCCCACATGGCAAGGATCTCATTCTAACGGCGGTTTGCTCTGTCCATGCAGCATCGAATCCAACACCGACCTTGTATGGAATTAATTTACAGTCTCGCTAGCAGCGCACACCATCGTTCAGATAACTCTCCGCCGGATATGGACCTGAGACATGCTAGATTGCCCTTCGCAGTCAAGCATGCGGCTCCAGCAAGCGGCGACTACTACAAAGCCTGTGCAAGCATTGATGCATTGATCCGCCTTGAAACGCACCACCAACCCGGAAATCGCTGCCTGCTATGAAGCTACTGCTTGTCATGAGCTTCGCTGTCGAAAGAGAGCAGCGCATACCACACGCGCCTTTCCCCGCCAGCCGTTGCAGCACTGGCGGCACTCACACTCCGCGCCACAACCCTGCAGGCACGGCTGCACCACCACTTGGCTGCGGAAGCGCCCCCATGATCATTAGGCCAGTGTAATCAATACGGCGTCCGGATCTTTCTTTCGAATTGTTGCTACTGCGAATGTGGGATTGTGGGATTGTGGGGAAGTTGTGGCTTCATTCCAATATCTCTCGCCGAGATCAGGCCGCACAATATGCGCCCATATCACTGAAAGCCGTTTTACCCACGGGCTTCGATAGCTTGATCACTAAGTAGAGAATTTCAAGGACACCAGGCACTTCTCGGCAGATGAGAAGCGCTGGAGACTGCGGTGGCGGGTCACAAATGTGTTCGAAGCATCCAAGTGACTGCAAACATTGCGTGACAGACTTGTCTAAGGAATGCACTCAGCCGGCACTGGTCTGTATCATTATCAGCATGATACAGCTTCTCGATAGAGATCTCAAAGTGTCGGCAAGCGACTCGGCATTGCTCTTCAACACCAGAGTGTATACCGTACATGCACAATAGGCACGGTTCAAAGCGGCAACTGTTGCATCACCTCATTCAGCCGCCACATGGGTGCTCGTCAAGGTGCTACTCCCGAGTTCAGAAAGTCAAGGACATAGCATAATCGACAAGTTGCCCTGTTCAGCTCTTCACGTGCAAAGCAGTCCGCTGACCAGGAAATGGCAACACTCTACAGGTGACTTCCGAAAGTGCCCCCGCCGGACCCAAGGCGCTGCAGAGTAGTGGTCTACACTACAGTCTACCACAAAGCACCAATATTGGCCCCACCAGATTCGCCATTATCAAGGCACCTTGTGCATCTTTGTTCGGCGAACAGGCGAATCAAGTGCGGGATCGTGATAGCCCAGGATGCCCGTTGACCTGGCTAGTACAGTGCGCATCAGGGTCTGTAAGCGTGAAGCTACGAGATCCTTGATGCAGAACCTTGCACACAACGGCCTCACTCTCTGCATGTTGTCCACTGCCCCACTCACGGCTGTCCTCCAAGGTCCATCATTCCCGACTTGCTGTGGATCTATCTGTGTGCGGATCGACCAGAGCTACTGGGATATTTCTAGGAGGCAAACAGTTCTAAGAAGATGCAGAGCTTCAGGCATTTCTGCAGATCGCAAACAATTGACAATCCACGGCGGGTCCTCCTTGGATCGACGCTGATAGTGGTCGTACAAGGTTTTTGGAGGAGTTTGGCAGAAACAGCTGTGCGTCATTGGAATGAACATACGATGCGACACATCAAAGGCGATCAATTGCCTTGGAGTCCTCGACTTGTAGAAAAATTGCTTTGAACGACGCCTCTCCAGACGAGCACGTGAGGACCATAGTTATGGTAAAGGTACGACACCCACCTGGATTAGACATTGCATCCGGCATTCAATGACAGGCCGCACAACATTTTGACAGTCAGCCCGCGGACACAGGATCAGAGGTAAAGGACGTCTTTCAAAAGTCTAGATCATTTCGGGCACCAGCCGTACCATCGTTCACCCGCGGCGCCCCGCTCTCCGTTACACAGCCCGGGTTCCCCTTCCGGACATGCTTGCCAATCATCATGTCTATTCCCCATCGTGGAACATCGAGCAACCATTTGCATGTCTTTCAGCAGTAGGTGTCATTGAAACTCGCACTACGTCACACAAAGAACAGTGCGCTTTCACAGGTTGCATCTTCTCCATGAATCTTGATTATACTCAGTAAGTCATGAGTGGGTGTCTAGCTTCTCTAATCTGAGCACCAGCTTGTCGCTCTTTGGGGGAGCCGTGTAGCGGTCAGTCTGCTCGATTCCCGAATCGTCAACAATGGATGTTTTGTAATTCGAATACATAGCCGCAACAATGTATTTCATCTCTGGAAAATTTGTCAGCCAGAACGATCTCGATGTAGCGCATATATCGTCATGTTGCTCAGTCTCATGAGCTTATTTGACTGGACCCCCGACACAGAGCGCGAGCACATGTCAACGATCTCATGATAAAGCATGGGCCACTTACGATAGACGGCCAAGTGGCTACCCACGCACATTCGCCCACCACTGCAGACCGTTAGGTATTTTCCGTGAAAGCTTTCTCGAGATGACTGACCTTCCAAATGCCCAGAACCATCGGCTCTCCATGTCCTTTCTCTTCTCTTCGTCGAGCTTCTCGAGCTCGAGCCATCGCTCTGGCCTCCACTCGCTCGCACGCTCGTACACTTCTTCGTTCGCATGCAGTAGACCAGCGCTAGCGCTGACCCTGGTGTCGCCAGGCACGAAATGCTGCTCTCCCTCGGCTCCGAGCGTACAACCTTGGGGTGGCGTGAAGCGAGGCTGTGGCCCAGGGATAGCAGAATGCAGGCGGAGAGTCTCCCAGATCACTGCATGTAGCAGAGGAAGAGAGTCAATGGCCTTGGGGTCAGGCAGCGACGGGGATGATGTCGATACAAGTCGAGGTGTGAGGGATTGGAGCTCGGCCTGCAGACGAGACTGTATGTCCTTGTGCTGCGAAAGTTCATGGACGACGTAGTTGAGTGTGATTCCCGATGTGTCAAATCCGGCGGCTAGGTGGTCCAGTACTTCGCTCGCCAGTGCTGGCGTAAGATCGGTGCTCTGAATGTTGGAGCTCTTCGCGTCCTTCTTGAGAGCTGCTGCAAGCTGCTGATACACCACCGGTAGATGTTCTGGCTCAGGAACGCTCTCTTTCGTGACTAGTCTTGCCTTCTCGCACATGCTTTGCGTCCAATTTTCGATCTCTCCATTGGCCTCATCCACAAATTTGGGAGCAAATCGGTATCCGAACCATTTTTCAACCAAGCTGCTGAAAGTCGGGAACTCTTGCGGCCAGAAGCTGTAGCCATGTCGTGATGTATACACACCGAGGAACCAGTCCAGCTTCTGTTTGTCCTCGATGAAGTTCGAGCTTGCCTTCAGACCAAAGATGTATGCGGTCACGATATCCATCGTTGTGGCATTCAGGAGAGCGTAGATGTTAAGTACGCCTTTGTTCTCGCTGCACACTCTGTCAAGATAAGGTAAGAAGCGCTTGTGCAGTATAGAGGACACCTGCGCCAGCAAAGCTGGTGATGCATTCACCACAGATTTGCTGTAGATATTACTGATCATTCTCTTCCTCGCCGAATGCGCCTTATTGCCTCCAGTCGAAAACATGTTCTCGACTCTATCCCAGCCAATCAGCGTCTTGAACTTGGGCATAGCATCATAATCGAGCAAGGACTCACCCGCCATAGTTTGCAAAGAAAGCATACCAATTATATCCTCCCTTCACAGCACTTCTTTCTTTTGGGA
>AJMS01009864.1:0-11147 GCA_000263175.2 Phaeosphaeriaceae sp. UM 1110
GTTGTACGGCCCGGCCCCTACATGCTGACTGCCACCAACTTGTGGGAGAGTCAGTGCTTCATTACCCGCTGACGCTGGCTGTTGGTCTCACGAGAGGCAGCAACCTGTCTCAGGGTCGAAAATTTACGGCAATCGAAAGCAGTGCCTATCAGGCAAATTGTGTTGTCATGTTTCGAATTTCGGTTCTAAAGCAAGAAATTGGATCACCAGTCCAAAGCGAAAAAGAAACCCCATTTCTACTCAGACTGCGCGAGCTTCTGCGCAATCATATCTGCAAGCATGTCCAGCGTCGCTGCAACAGACAATAGCGTCAGGTATGGGACGTCCACCTTGAAAGCTTGGAAGATCCATGTTCGGAATTCAGCTGCAAGCATGCTGTCAACGCCTACGCTGCTGATAGGTTTCGTAGCGTCCAGCTTGTTCACCGGTATCAATACTAAGCTGGAGAACTTCTGGCTGACTGCTGCGAGCACAGCCTCCGCCACAGAGTTCCCGGCTTCAATAGCTTCTGCTACCTCGACGGGAAGACCGTTAGTTGAATTGCTCGCGCCTGTCCCATCGGACGACTCATCCAATGCGGCCGAAAGCACGAACGCGCGAGGGTCACCAAGAACTGGGCTGGAGCCCTCAAAACCCTGTGCACGTAGTGCCTTGAGACCCAATGGCTCCAAGCCTGTCAACACATGGCCCTGAGACAACTCGTCATACGTGCTGTCAACGCCGCTCGGTGCGACTGTAGCAGTCGATAAAGCAATGTCAATGATCTGTAACATCTCGTCTTCGTTGATTGCCTGGATGCCCTTGCGCAGTAGAAGTGCCTCAATCTCAGGATTCTCGTGTAGGTAGCCTACTTCAGATATCATGCCCAGCCCAACAGAGACGCCAGGTATACCGGCACCACGAAGGTAGCGAGCGAAGACGTCGAGGAAGTAGTTGGCGCTGCAGTAATTGCTTTCAGTCGCCGTTCCGACACTGCCTGAGACTGAGGAGGTCATGAGGAAGAAGTCCAGGTCCTGTTGACGCCCAGAAAGCGCGTTGTAGAGATTCCAGGAGCCTGTTACCTTCGGTCTAAGGCCAGCAAGCCAGTAATCTCGAGGCATGGTGGTGAACAGCGCTTCGTCAAGACCCATAGCAGCTTGTATAACACCACCAACGGGACCATGTATGCCAGCGACGGCACGATTTACATCATCGGCGTTGACGACATCTCCACGCACGACCGTAACTTCAGCGCCTAGGGATTGTAGATTCTCGACAAGCCGACGGGCAGAAATTTTGTCGGTACCACTACGACCCATGAAGACAAATTTGCGTGCGCCTCGCGAAAGCATCCACTTCGACATACTCCTTCCAAGGCCACCCAGGCATCCTATCAAAAGATAAGTCTTCTCTGGACTCAGTACGCTATCATACTTGATCGGCACAACGGGGATCTGTGACTCTTCGGACTCTAATGAGACGACAACACCCCCTATGTGGTGTTCCTGTCCGTCTTTCTTGGGGGCAAGGGCTCGGAAAGCTGACGCGATGTCGGTGATATCCCAGACGCGAGGGGATGCAGGAAAGTCTTGAAGGTCACCGCTACGGTACAAGGTAATAGCATCGGCGAGCAACTTCTGCTGCAGTGATCGGTCCCTTGGCGTTTGCCGCGCAATCGAATTGCCCATTTCAAAAGTGGTCAGTGTGATATCCCGATGCATGATGCTAGAGTTTGCAGCAACGGTGTCAGAGAGGCCAGAAGCCCCCGAACCGACCTGCACGAGACGTGCACAATCCGCAAAGACGGTTGCATCGAGTTGGTCGTTACTGGAAGATACCACGACATCGACGCCTTGGTCTCCAGTGGCACGCCGGATCTTGCTCGATAAGGAAGCATCGTCGATCGTGAAAACATGGTCTGTTGGAAGGTCCACCACCTGAAGAAGCTGCTTCTGTTCTTTGATGCTACCACAAACAGCTAGAACCTGTGCGCCGATCCTTTTGGCGATGCGGATAGCGGCAATAGTAGCAAGAGTATCGCTGCTATGACTGCTGCAATGGAACAGGACGGAGTCTCTCGCTTGGAGGCGGGCACGATCATCGATAGCGTGTATAGCGGTGCTGAGAGGTAGCGGAATGGTCGCCATTGTCTTCAGATCTTCCTCGTCATTTAATTTGAAGCAAGAGCCTTCTGGAACGCGTTCAAGAGAAGCAAAGTAACCTGGAGCCATAACGACGACACGGTCACCAACGATGAGGCCTTGCACGCCATCACCAACCCTAGTGATAATGCCACTGTACTGAGATGTGCAGCTCTTGTCTCTACTGGTCTCGGCATTGCCGCCGATGGCTTGAAGGTCCTAATAACACGATCAGCAAATGTATTCAAGCTCTACCCACGAGATTTCTTAGCCTACCCTACTAGACAAACCAACTGCCTTGACTGAAATTTCGACATGTCCAGCGGCTAGCGGCGTATCAGCAGTAGCTTCATCCTGGCGGAAGAAGGTTGAGTCCGTTTGACCGACTCTCTCAGTATCCAAATGAAACGATTGAGCCTCAGCCAGTGTCAAAGTTCTCTTCTGGGCACCCTGCTTCTCACGGAATGTGCTGTTGAGTGCTTCAGCGGGAAGGAAACGGCTGATATGCAGCATGCCTGCAGCGTGGACAAACTCAAAGTCGGGTTCCGGCGCCTGAACAGCCTGTGTGAGCACATGTAAGATGTTGGCAGCTGCAGTGTCGATGTCAGCTGGAGATGATGGGGCTTCAATGTCGACGTCGACGACGAAGAAACGAAGTGATGGCTGTTCCAGCATCAAAGCCCGCGATAGCCCGAATGCAATCCCCATCTCGGGACGCGAGCCTTGCAATAGCCGACCGCCGGTCACCCAGACAAGGTTTGCGCAATTGTCGGTAAGAAGCTTCACAAGTCTCATCTCGTCTTCAGTAACGTTTGAGAGGAGGGGATCATCTATTTCCAGGGTTGCGACCACTTTGCTGTGAGCTTGCAGCGTCTCGGCGGTTATTTGGTCGAGGCCTATACGATGACCTACCCGCCCTGTCAATCTCTCGATTTGAGTGGCGAGGGCAGAGTTGAGGCTGTGACCCTCATTTCGCTCCACAATCAGGATATCCTCATGGACAGTGTGTAGAGCCTTCGAATCGGGATTTTCTCCGAGTAGGCGACGCGCGAAAATGACTTCATGTGGTCCTCCAAGCTGCGATTGGAGAGGTTTCTCAAACCCCAGCTCTTCCAATTCGCTTGCCTTGCTCGACGGACCAGCGAACAATAAGGCACCGTTTGGTGCGACCAAGTCTTTGAGAGACGCGAGCGCCATTTCCAACTGACCTGGACCTAATATTACCAGGTCAAAATCGAACTCTCCGGTAGAGGGTTTCTTGTCCGACAAGTAGTCCTGAAATTGCAAGACACCATCCGCTGTGTTGGATGCACGCCAAAGAGATTGACACCTCTTGAATTGAGTGGTCATTCTGAGGGCATTTGCCAGGTGTGCCTCATTCACCTTGTCTAAGAAGTTGAGAATCCGCATCCTTGGGTTCTTGTGTGCTATGAGGTCGACGGCAGCCATCAGCTGCGCCACGGCAACCCCACATGTCCCGGCATCGATTGCAGTACGAGCCACAAACTGTTCAACGTATGAAGAGAACTGAGCGCTATTGGTAGAGTTCAAGTGGGCGATGTCTGGCTTCCATAGGATACGCAACATAGGATGACGCTCCTCTCCAGCCTGTTGCTGAACACCGCTCTCGTAGGCCACCAGACGACATTTGTCGATGCGTAGCAGTACTGAGCCTTCTTGATTATACAGCTCGCCTGATGTCCTAATGGTACCAAAGCCTATTGGCTCAGTGGTGGCCTTGACGTTCAACGTTCCTTTGGCTGACACAGCTGACTGGCCCACGGGGGGAGCCCTTAGTACCATCTGCTCGATATGAACAGGTACCTTTGCGGTAAGCTCCCGGACCACACCACGCGTGATGGCAATGATTCCAGCTTGGAAGAGGGCATCGATAGTGATGGGATGGATGACGTATCTAGACTCGGAGTCGACGCTATTTCCACCGCTCTGTCGCAGCTCAGTACCGGCCAAAATGCTCGTTGCTTGCCGCTTGGTGTGCACATGAATTTGATTGAGCGACTGGAATGCCTCTTGAAAGTTCAAGCCACCTTCAATGAACTGTTTGTACCACACTCTGGGAGCGGTGGGCTCCACATCATCTTGCTTGAGCTCAGGAAATCTAGTCGTTCCGTCAAAATCAGATATTCTGTTCAGCTGAATAAGGCCGGTGGCGTGTGTATTTGCCTCATCAAGGGCGTAGGAGCTTATGTTGAAGCGGTGCCAACTGGACTGTCCACGTTTGGGACTGTGCACAGGCTCGAGAGTCGTGAATACTTCCACGCCCGTATCTAGACCGTCCTCTGAGGGCAGTACAAGTGCTTTCGTAATATGGATATCCTGTAGCGCGAACGCCACATTCTCAAATTCGACGTTCGATAAGCCCTTGACTTGGGAGATAGCTTCGACAGCCATGGCCAAGTAGGCGGCGGCAGGAACAACGATCGTGGTGTCTAGCTTGTGACCCTCCATCCATGGCACATCTTTGATTTTCAGAACGTTCCTCCATGAGGTCAAGATCCCATTACCACCGTGCACGACAGAGCCAAGCAGATCATGGTGCGGATATTTCCTATTTCGCCACTCGGTACTTGCCCTCGATTCGTGCCAAAGCTTTTGCTGAGCATCGTAGTCCCAGTCGTACTTGGGAAGATCCAGCAACATGGTGCCCTGTCTTAGCTCTGGTAGCAATCTAGTCGTGGACTTGATAGACCACGACCCAACAACATTGACATCCATGAATGATATAGTGTGACCGTGTAAATACAGATCTCCAACGAGGCTCAAGAAAGTATTGATCGAGTCTTTGCCTCTGGAAAGCGCCGAGTTGTAATGGACTTTGTCTTTGTTGATGTTCATCTTGGTGTAAGTTTGCTTGATGGGCAACTCCAGAGCCGAGTGTGGACCAAGCTCAATCAGATGCTGGGAACCATAGTCCTTCAATAACTTTGCCACTACAGTCTCGAAAAGGACTGGTGATTCAAGATTGGCCCGCCAGTAAGAGGACCCGATTGCCACTTGATCGACTATCTCTCCGTTCACTGAAGAGATCCAGATTGCATCGAGGTTCGACCGCGCAGAAGGATCGGGCGTCAGAGAACCAAGAACAGCTGCCGCCAAGTTGAGATACTGCTCGTATTCTTCACCGATGGCGGCCATGTGGTGCGAGTGGTAAGCCTTGCCATCTGTTTTCAGTTGTCTGGCAAAGATGCCTTGTCGATCGAGAGAAGCCTTCAGCTGATGTACACCATCGATATCTCCACTGATGGTGACACTTTCGGGGGAGTTCACGCAGGCAACATTTATCTTATGCCTCAGATCAAGGGCTTCGATCTTCTCGTTGGCGTCCGCCCGACCGAGCCCTGCGGCCATCATCGCGCCAACCACAACCTTGGAGCTCCGCGTGACTGCGTAGCCACGATAATATGCGATAGCAATGGCTTGTTTGGCTGAGATGAAGCCGGCGGCATACGCTGCTGCGATTTCTCCTGAAGAGTGACCAATGACCCGCTGAGGTTTGATGCCACATGAAGAGAGAAGGTTGACCAGGCCGACTTGGATAGCAGTGCATATAGGCTGACTTCTTGAGGCATGATTGATCAGGCTCGTCTCTGATGGCTCGAGCAATGTTCCCACCAAAGTCCAAGACGGTGGATGGGGTAATAACTGCAAGGTTATGTCGAGCATCTGGATGGTTTGGCGAAAACTCGGAAACTCGGCAAGCAACCCACGTCCCATCTCTGGCCATTGCGCACCCTGGCCTGTGAACACAAAAGACAAAGGCAGTTGTGAGTAGACCTTTCCTTGTAAACGCGTTCGCAAGTTCTCCAGGGTCAAGTCCTCCTCTTGGTGCCCTGGGCGAGCGAGCACATAGCCTCGTACTGGCAGATGAGACCGTCGGACGCCTAGGGTGTAGGCAAGATCTATGGTGTTGATATTGGGTAGATCGAGCGACGACAGGTTTGTGAGCCTGCGCTCCAGAGCCATTTCGTTGGTTGCGGAGACTGGCAAGAACATTGTACTTCTTGACATTGCGGTGACGGTCTCCTCAGGTAGCCTCATCATGTAACCTGAAGGAACATGCATGTCGGCTGCATCGAGGATGACGTGGGAGTTTGCGCCACCATACCCAAACGAATTAACACCAGCTCTCTTGACGGGTGAGCCAGAGGGCCAGGCGAGGTTTTCCGTAACGATCTTGATGTTCCATTCGTCAAGCTTAATTTTTGGATTGGTGGATTTAACCCCAATCGTAGGTGGGATCTCTCCCTTCTCCAACGCGAGGACAACCTTGATGATGCTGGAAATTCCGCTTGCTGCTTCACTATTCATGCATCAGATAGTGTCTCCTGGCGAAGTCAATCTATACTGACCTGTGACCCAAGTTCGTCTTGACGGAGCCGATAAGAAGTGGCGGACTAGTATGCGGGCGCTTGAACACGCGCGATGTGGCTTCCACTTCAACAGGGTCTCCAACAGCGGTACCAGTGCCGTGGCATTCGACATAGTTGGTATCATCGTACCCAAGACCAGCTTGAGCGTATGCTTTCCGAATAACAGCCTCTTGGCCATCCGCACTAGGAAGAGTAATGCCGTTCGTCCTTCCGTTGCTTTGCATGATGTCAGCATGATGGGACTCGACGTAAATCGCGGAGTCGAAGTTACCTGTTTACTGCTGTTCCACGGATGACGGAGCGGATTGGATCTCCGTCCCGGATGGCGTCGCTTAACCGCTTGACAAGTAGTGCACCAATGCCATCTGCCCTCCCATATCCGTCCGCAGACGAATCAAATGTATGGCATGTCGAGGTCTTCGACAGAACACCAGCTTTCATCGTCGCTAGCTGCTGTTCTGGAGACTGGATCAGGTTAGCGCCTGCTACGATGGCTGAATCGCAGTCTTTCGCTCGGAGCGCAGAGACAGCTGCATGGAGACAGTATAAGGACGAAGAACAAGCCGTATCAATCACATAACTGGACACCCTTGTAAGCAAAATCATCTTCATAGGTCCAATTCCAGGTTGTTCTAGCATACCTAGGTCCTTTCAAGTTGAATGCGTGACTGATACGATTGGCTAAAATAGTGGTTCCGAGGCCCGTTGCCGTATACCGGTGAGTGTACTCCGAGTCCTTGAGTTGCATCGTGATGAAGTCGGTCACGAAATTGCCAACGTAGCATCCTACGTTCGCCCCAGAGAGCTGTTCGAGTGTAACACCAGCGCTTTCGAAGGTCTCGAACACCACCTCCAGCAACTTCCGTTGCTGAGGATCCATAAATGTGGCCTCCAGGTTATTGATACCAAAGAACCCGTTTTCGAATGACCTGATATCTTCATCGATGAAGTATCCGCCAGCAGTATTGAGACTGCCCGGTCGATCACCGTTGGGATGATAGAACCCATCTATGTTGAATCTCGAGGCAGGAAACGGCCCTTGAGCGCTTCGACCAGCCTTCAAAAGATCCCAGAGTTTGGAGCTAGAGGTACTTCCCCCGGGGAGACGGCATCCTGAAGGACGTTAGGCGAGCACATGTTTGGAGCAATTGACGAACCCATTCCAATGATTGCAATTGGCTCTGCTGCCCCATGCTCATGAGGCTCATTGTGCCTTTCTGATCGGTGTGATAATTCGTCAACTGATTGGTTGCTACTGCTGGTGAAGCCATTGGACGGGAAGCGGCCATGACCATGGACATGCCCGTCACTGTGCCCGTTCAATCGAATGTGACCATTGGGAGTGCCAGGCGGCGTATGTTTTGCTGAATCTGGGCTGACGATGCCAGGCATCTCAAAAAACTCAACAGAGAAAAAGGAATGATTGAAGAGAAGCTTGAAGTCACTTGGATCTAGTCTTGAGTGTCCTGATTCAGTCGTAGAAAGGAGAAGTTAATTCAACGGCTCAATATAGCTTCGACGACTGCAAAAAGAACAACTCAAAGGCTCAGCTGCATACCCCGCTGCAAACAATTAGGCACCCCAATCAACTACTGCTACCGTGTAGACCGCCTCGGTTGAATAGGAACATGCAGTAAGCTATCAAGCTATCTAGATGAAAGACTAGGGCAGGAGGCAACGATAGCTTATCGAGACATCTCCTCGGGTTACACAGGATAGTCTTTCTGGGTCTATCAAGCAGAACCAGCATTCCTAAGAGAGATAGGGTAGACAGCAAGTTGAGTCTGGACCAAGCGCGCGTAAGATTTAAGACGAAGTTGGTCAAAACCCGGAACATGCTGACGGACTGGACACAACACTTGACGAAGGATTTAGCAGGTTCTTCACCCGAGGTATAGCATGTATGCATATGTACCGCTATCTTCACCGGCATGCAGTGAGACGCCCGGTGAGGAGGCGTTTGAGCCGAGTGAAACGCACACGGCCGAGACATCGATCTACACCGCCAGAAGATCACAATGCGAAAACAACAACCTACATGCTGTGCAGCTGCATGGTCCACCCTCTTCGTATCAGCAAACCTTCAGGGGTCTG
This sequence comes from Phaeosphaeriaceae sp. UM 1110, assembly GCA_000263175.2. Taxonomy (NCBI): domain Eukaryota; kingdom Fungi; phylum Ascomycota; class Dothideomycetes; order Pleosporales; family Phaeosphaeriaceae; species Phaeosphaeriaceae sp. UM 1110. The sequence continues at coordinate 8,606 of AJMS01009864.1, forward strand.
CAAAGCTCTCTATCGGAGGACTCAAACGAAGAGTCTTGAAAATTGTATGCTGTTTTCTCGAAACTCGCTTTTCAGCGCTCGCAGAGGGTGCCAGACTTAGAGGCCGATATATCACGTGTCACCCAGTTGGCCGCAACTATCGCATATTGATGGATTAGAGGCTTGCAAGGTCAATTCCCAGACTGTCAGAAAGCTATACGCTTTATCTAAGGTTATAGTTTGACTATAGCTCACTCCGGTTTGTTGGGGCCTTCACCCTCTTCGTATTTGGCATACTCGTCCATGAGCGTGCCCATCTCAAACTCCAACGCTTTGCCATTGACAATGATGGGCTTAACATCCAACATGATGAAGAGCATGCGTGCAGGCTTCTCACTTGAGATGTTGCGCCATCGGTGCATTGCCCCACGGTTGATGGACACATCACCTGGGCGCATAATGCGGGTTTCCTCGCCACCCAGCCATAGCTCAATCTCACCCTCGCAAACAGTTCCAATGCCGAGAGTAAGGGCGCGGTGGAGGGACGATTCGGTGCCCGGCGCAAAATCAATCATGCGAGCAACACATCCGTTAGGATTATGTAGAGAAGGCTGAAGAGAACACATAGTTAGAGGAAAACATCTCGCCGCGACGCAATGAATGGAGAAGAACACACACCTGTTTCTTGAGAAACTCAAGGTCAACATCTCCCGTGAGTTCGATGGGGTTGCTGTCGCTGCTGTACATGATGGTCTGGGCAGCTGCACCACCTAACATAGGGGCACCATGATAACCATGGTCAGTCTTAAAACATGTGAGTACTATGACATTTTTCAAGACTTGATTGAGGTATACCTGGATAAACACCGATTTTCCCTCTTTGTCGTGCCCAGTTAAGATTCTCTGAGGGTTGCGAAGGCCCGGAGCGGGGAATTCAGTACAAGGGCCTGAAGTCGACATTGTAAGGTTTGACCAGTATCGATAGTTCACTATGATGGTGACAACAAAAAGGCGGAAAAGGAGTAGCAAATGTAAAGATAAGTTACAGCAAAAGATCCAGTGTCAGAAATAATGTGTTCATTTACTGGGTACGTGAACATGGGTTGAAACTTCCGTCCGTGTCATCAAACCCTGCAGTCATTATCATCTAAAGCGGACTTCTCAGTCTCTCTAGATGATGATATCGTGGAACCTTGTCCGGAACATGCTGATTCAATCAAAGACCCCCGGCAATCAGTTCTGGCAGCCTGACCGCTTGAAACGTACGAATCGATCGAGGTGGTATCGGTTCAGCCATCTGATTACCAGTATGTCATGCATAGATATGCCGCAGCAGGAGGCATGAGTGAACATGTAGCTAGATCGAAATTATTTGGACCCCCATCAGCCTCTGACCTGATTGATCGTTGGTGAAAGCCATGTCACGTGACATTGGTCAAGTGTATTGTACGTCACAACTTGTATTACCACTGCGCGGGCTAGACGTGAGGGCTGACATCCTGTCATTGTCCTGAAATGACTAAACACGCTTTTGTGTTAGCTGCATGTAAGATCTTCAAAGGCGAGAGCCCAGGTAAAAGGCGTTCGGTAAGGCCCCCCCAATATCGCGTCATGGGTTCGGATGTTAGGCTGACTGCATGCTGCCGTATGCAGTCAGCACTGCAGGGTGACTTAGCCGTACAAGCTACACAGGGACCTGAGTATGGTCTCAGATTGTTACTGACCTCAGGTAAGACTGTACGACCTCGGGTGGGTTTTCCTCCGTCCTCCGAATGTTGATGCAGCTGGTTCGCACGACATTTGCGTGCATATACCGAGATATAGCGCATTCTGTAGTCAGCATCCAAAAAGGAATGAAGTGCGATCATTCAGTCGCCGGCAATTGCAATCGTCAACAAGTAAGCTTAAGCTTTCTAGGATGTTGGGCTTGGCTTGCTTGACTTTCCAATTGGGCTTAGTAGCAAGCCTCCCGCGGTCTGCCGCCGTCCATCTTGCGAGGGGTCTTGAATCTTGTGGGCAAATGCTGATTACTGGTTGAATAAGATTTTTGTCAAAGATCGGTGCGAAATTGAAAAAAAAAACGGCTTGAGTTGCGGCGACAAGTGTTGCACGGAGATTGCAACGCCGAACTATTCACTATACCTCACACCCTAGATGTCGGATTCGATACATTATTGCACAATGCGAAACATTCGAAACTGCCTCTATCTCGCGACACTGATGTCCCATGTAGCCTGTAAGGCAGTGGTGAATGGCAAGCCCACCTTGCACACTTCATCATGGGAAAATTGGGACGAAAACACCGCGAGATGGTCAGCATACGAGGCGCCGAAGTTTTCGGCCGTTTTCAAGCCTGAGACCGAAGACGAGCTTTCTCAAGGGGTTGGTAGTAGCCTTCGCATATCGATTAAACTATTGCTAACTGCTCCTGGCGTCATATCCTCTAGCTGGCATATTTCGCGACAAACAACATGCAGTATCTGGCTACCAAGCCAGGTGGCCATGGCAATGTCCCTACTCTTGGATCTTACAAAGATGTCATCCAGATCAATTTGGACGAATT